>CBVK0101536872.1:0-19186 GCA_900067695.1 Picea abies | reverse complement strand
AATTTATGTTTCACTTGGTTGTTTGAAATTAATTAAGCAATTATAGTGACCAATAACCATCATGAAAAAAACAAAAAATAGAACAATAATTTGTAGTAGAAAATCGCGGTTTTTTCTGGAAAACCCTAAAAAACTGTTGAATTTAAAATGCTCATAACTTCACTTCTCGGACTCTGTTTTTGTTGATTTGTTTTTTGAAATTGGGTGAAATTGTGAGAGGAAATCTGATATGTAAGTTTTTGGGGCAAATTCGGTCTCCAACTGCTACAGAGATAAAATAAAATCACGCCACCGTCCACGAAAAAAACCCTGAAAATTGCATATTTTAAAACTTCAATATCTTGACTTCCCGGACTCCGTTTCAGATGATTTTTTTTTTCAACTTGGGTGTTTTTCTGATAGTAACTCAGATATACAACCTATTTCTACAAAAATTTCACATAAATATACCTAAAATTTCTGGAATGTCGTGGCCCTCTTTTTTCTTCTCCGAAAAAAATCTGCAAAAATAAAAAATATTTGCCCACAATGTATGCCAAGGAAAGTTCTCTGATACCACTTGTTAAGAATAAAATACTTGCATACAAAAATACCACAAATATTCAGAAAACAATATAGAAAACCACAACTTTATTATAGAAACCCTTGAGGTAGGGAAACACCATACAATGGATCCTATTATGGAAGGGATCCTCTCTTGTTCACTTAACACCATACAATGGATCCTATTATGGAAGGGATCCTCTCTTGTTCACTTGCCTCTTTGAGGGGGCATCCTCCTATTGAGCTACCGCTCCAAATACTATAATTCTCTTCATATCTCATTACATTGATTGAACCCATTTATATAGTGATACCATCATCTAAGAACATTCTAGAGGAGGAATCTTCTAGAAGTAGAACCTTATAAGAAGTCCTCAATAGATCTACAAATATAATCACCAAAAATATTGAATACACAATAGATCCACAAAGAAATATAGAAAAAATCACACTATATTATTACCAAACCCTTGAGGTAGGGAAACACCATACAATGGATCATATTATGGAAGTGATCCTCTCCTGTTCACTTGCTTCTTCGAGGGGGAATCCTCCTATTGAGCTACCACTCCAAATACAATAATTTTCTTCCTATCCCATTACATTACTTGAACCCCTTTATATAGTGCTACCATCACCTAAGAAAATTCTAGAGGAGGAATATTCTAAAAGTAGAACCTTCTAAGAAGTCATCTTACATTTATTATATTTAACTACCATAGTGGGCCTTATTTAATAATATAGTGGACCTAGTCCACCTTACATTGGCCTCCACTATTATCACTATGGGCCATCTGGGCCCCCCCACTACCTCTCTAGCTACCTTACACTAATGATGTGAATAAGATACTAGATATGATCTATGTTGATATGCTTAGTTCTTGAATATATTATATTTGGATGAATACTGTGATGCTCTGTTATTAGGGTTTATCTACGTTGTGAACTAAGGATGAATACTAATGAACTATAACTGCTAAGTTATTTGTTAAGGTGTTACAATCACATATATGTGTCCCATCTAAGGTTGAAAACATTGGAGTCCTACAACCACCCTTGCCTCTACCTTGGGTGAGACTTCATCTACTTTGCAGGTGTTTCCAAAAGGGTCAGTAGTTAGGGTTTTGTTGGTGTGTTGTTGAAGCGTTGAACCATGGGTCTGCCCCTATGTCCCAACAAATGGTTTTGTTTCTAGGACCTGAAACTGTGATTGTTGGGAACTGAAGAAAAGAGAAAGATCCGTGCGTAGATTTGTTTCCCTAGTGCGCAATATTCTACTTGACTTGTAAAGATCTGTGCTAAAAAGATAAGTCAGATCTGAAGAAAAGAGGCAATATCTTGAAGCTTTGTGCTTTGATAAAGGTAAGAACAGTGAAAAGTTTTGATTGAAAAGGTAAGATAAGTGGAAATTTTTGTTTCAAAAGTATGGATCTAGGTATGTTTGATAAATTTTGTCCCAGCTTGAAAACTAGGACATGGTTAGAAGAAAGAATATTTGATATGAGTATATCTGATCGAAATAATGAAAGATGTGTTATTCCTATGCATAGAAATAATGTTTGGACTAACAAATGGATGCAGGATCCTAGAAAGAATTTTTTGAAGGTTAACTACTATGATCCTAGTGTGCAGTACAAGAAAGGCTGGGGATCATTTAACGAAAAAAGAGGATTAAACCTTTGTGACAGTTGTAGAAGATCGAGACATATTGTTAGGGAATGCCCTGGTAGAAGATCTAGTTGTCTTTGTTGTAAAAATATGGATCATGAAGTTTTGGATTGCCCTAGAATGATTGCTAAGCTTGAAAGAATGAATATGAGACAAGAAAACCATGAGGAAGGTCAAGAAACTAAGACCATGGCAGAACCCCATAAAGAATTAGAGAATGTATTACTACAAATGAAAGAAACCTTGAATGATCACAGAAATATCAACTTATCAGAGATATTCAAAGAAAAAGAGTACATAGAAACAAGAATAGAAGACTTCAACATTGACTGTGTTTTGGATGAGGAAACACATGTGAATATCATGACAGAAAGAACCTGAGAAATTTTAGGAAAGCTTGCTATGAGTCCTTCATTAGGAGGAATAGGATTCTTTAGAGGAAAGTTGATAACCCTGTGTGGAATACTTACCCAAGTATCTATGAGTGCTCATGGAACTTCGACAGAGGAATATTTTGAGGTTGTTAAATTTATTGAGAGTAGCGCCCCATTTGCTATGTTACTAGGAAAAACTTGGATTGAGAAGGATCAGACCAGAAGAAAAGAAGAGGAATCCCTAGAACAGAAGAAGAAAGAACTAAGAGACTTCATGACGAAGAGGATAACACACTTACTAAAAGAACAAGAGGACCATTTGAAGCTACTGAGGATCATCAATCCAAATGTCAAAGATGAAAGAACCTAGGAAGACTTACAATATATGTTTGTATAGAAGAGAAGAGCACCCACCTCAGACAGAGAACAAGTACTACTCTCTAACCCTATGAAAGAATCTCAGCAATGCGAAGTTACTATGTTGAGTACATATAAGAAGTAGAATGGAAAGAGGAATACCAAGACGTAGATCACAGGGAAGAAAGCTAGAAAGCTCAGTAAGAAGAGAGAAAAGCTAGAAAATTTGCAAGAGGTTCCGGAGGGGACTTCGCAAGAGGTAGGTTTTCAAAACTGGAACTTCATCGGGATATCAGAACAATGTCAAGTGGAACTTCACCATGGTGGAGCTATATGACCGTTGGAGGCATTATGACTGTTAGACCGATGCCCCTAGACGGTTAGAACAAAAGTTATGGCCAAAAATCTGTTGGTAGACATATTAATCTCTATCTTTTTCTTTACAAGCTGCCTACACAAGGTTTTTGAACCCTCATTACTCGTTGCAATTTTTTCTAAAAATGACGCCATTATCTTTCGCTTTTGCATACCTCCTTTTCATTTTCATTTTCACGACTGTAAGCGTGAAAACCCACAGTTGGAATTCATGTTGATTGCATTAAAGTGATCTTTTGGATTGTCATAAACCTATTTGTTTATGTGGTTATAAATCTTTGACCTCAAACATACCACTGGTCACATATTTAATCAAAACATCAAATATTTATTCTTTTGGTTATTGTTACATGGTGTCAATTTACATAAACTTCGATGCAATGGTTTGATTGAACACATTAATTTTTGGGTCAAATCATGGTTATGTGATAATTCATTAGACATGTTGATTAAAATTATTTTGGATATGCGTTGTTGTGATTTGAATGTACCATTACTCCAAGGTGTTTTTGATTGTACAGCCCGACATGATATTCTTTCATGGTTCCAATTTACTCCACCATCCTCGCACGCATAAGCATTAACACTCTGTCTTGCATTTCGGGTTGCCTTTGCTTGGTGTTGGGGAAGCTTCGAGAAAATGGTTCTGTGTCTACCCTGTCAAACCCTCTCGCCGATTACCCTTTTCATTTTGTGCTATTAGCTATGGCTCCTGTAGTGCGAATCAAACCCAACGATGTCCAAACTTTGTTGTTGTTTGATGATGCCCGAGAGGACCTAGAGAGAAATGGTTGGCGGGTTTTTATTGAGAAGTTCGAGGGTTTCAACTTGGCAGTCACTCAGAAATTTGCACTTACATTCGATGGGTGCAGAGCCAAAATTGGGGACGTCCAGCTCGAAGTAAATGAGGATTTCCTTAGCTCAACCACTAGTCTGCCAGCCGAGGGACAAAGATGGTTTAAAAATTCAAAGGTTGAAGAAGTACCCTGGCCACTGTTGTTTACTTCAAGGAAGATCAATAGTTGTGACAAAGGTATGCCTGTTACAACTCTTAAATCTAGATGGAATGATTTGTTGGTAATTATCAAGTAGTTTGTTACATGTGACGTTACCCAACCCGACACCCTGCCTGACTCATGTCCAAAAGATGGTGGTAAGCCTATTAAGAGGTTTGCGAAGAAAAAGGGTAAAAGAAATAGTGATATCAATTACAAAGGTAAAAAGGTTGCGCGCTGGGTTTCATGGTGTGATCGTAACAAACCAAAAGAAAACACAGATCAAAAACCAATTCTGTTGAGTGAAGATTCTGATTCTTAAATCGAACAGTTTCTAACCGAGGAGTATCCATACTCACACAAACTTTGTTCAGTTAAGCCCTATGACTATGTGACGAACCTCCCACCGTGCCTTAGAGATGACCCTAAATTGCCTGGAATCGAGATTGACAAAGGAACTGTTGGTCAATTAAGAAATTCCTCACCTGTGAATACACAGCCTGATCAACCACAATGCGACGAATGTAAGTCATGGCTCGACCGATATTATACAGACGTCCCTTTGCTCTAATCCCGGATCAAGTCCTTGGAGGACCGAGTGAATGTGCTAACTAAAGAAGACAACAGATTGCAAGCTAATGATAAAAGACAAAATACCACATGCTCTGTTGTTTTCAAAAATGTAGAGGTGGCCACTGCCATTGTCAATTCAAAAATAGCTTGATCAAATCGAATCCCTGAAACCGAGGTATGGTATTTCAAGAGTGATTTTAAAATGATTTTGTTTGTGTTGAATTAGCATATAGGATTTTTTGTCTCAAATCACATCCATTTCTGTTTTGATTGAATGAATAAAACACGATTCTATTTGTAATAATAACTAGCTACCGAATCGTGAGATTCTGTAGCTAGCTATTAAAATTTGAATTTTTGATTTTACAACTAAAATGTAATCTGAAATCATGTATTCTTGTGCATTTATAGGTACACACGAATTCTAAAGGAGATTGGATCACTAGTGGCATCTCTAAACATTCTTTTTCTTTACATGGTTTTAGATTAGGATGTTAGTTTTGGATAACAATGGGAATTTGGGAAATTGTATTTCCCACGATTTTTGGAACAGATTTGATAATTTCCATAGGGAATGTTTTGATCCTATGGCCTTTATATATGTATTATTTTTGTAAACAAAGATCATCGCTGCCTGGGGCAAAAAATGATGGATTTATGATTTTCACACTTGAATGAAATATGATACTGGTTGCAGCTTTAGCTTTTCCATATCATGGTTTTATTTAAGTTAAGATTGTTTCAATTTTTAGTTAAGACTATTATTGCTTTCCCTGTTATGGTTTACTATAGATTGGGATTGATATAAATTTATATGTATGATCCATTCTCATGTTCCATATTTATGACACAGTAATCATTTCTTTTAAACTTGGGATTAAGAGATTTATCTTTATCATTTGTTGAACATTCATGCACGAGTTTTCACAACAGGGTTTATCTTAATGTGGTCACTTGTGAAATTGTAAGAATGTTGTCACTATATCTCTCATTTGTTCTGTCGTTAGCATTGAAAAGTGTTACTGCTTCGCGTTTACGAGAAGCATTGGTAAAATCTAGTGCGGGTTGGTCTCATCAAACAACAAAAGTAGATGCTACGCACAGGACACATATGGATATGCAGTTATAGGTCAGTTTGCTAGTTTCATTCTAATAGTTTAATTAATATAAGAATTTTTTGTAGTTTAGATACATAGTACAGATTGTTATTTTTATTACTTAGTTAGATAGCTGTCATTTCATTTCTTTTTCATGAAAGTTATAAAAATAAAAAATACTAGCTTCGCTGTCATAAGTCAATTCATATATGATTTTGCAGATTTCAATCAAAATTTGCACTTTGTGAATACTGTATATATAACAGAGATTTAATCATATCAATACACTGTATATTTAATAAATAGGATTATTATTTTATAAATATTAATTAGCGAACTGTGAATATATATTAGACTTGTATATAGTTTGCAGCAACTGTTTTTCACTCAGTTAGTTTACTCAGTTTAGTTTTTTTTACTTTCCTAGGACTTAGATCATCCAACGAAGCCATCGGAGTGGATTAATCCAAATGGCTTGGGTTATTTAGACAACCCCAGACCGGATTTAGTTGACGAGTGGTCAATTTCGCCCGTCAAAAAATGGCACTAGAAGGAGGGCCTGAAAATTATTAATGGCACGAGGTGATCGTAAGACTCCTCCACCACCTACCTGCTCACCTATAGTGACAAGAAGTCATTCAAACAAAAACATCATCCCTCAAACAACAACCATATCAAACGATGATCTATGGATCACAGTTGAACCAGTAACTCCAAATCCTACAGGTGGTGACGTACAAGAGATTGTCCGCCAATCTCTCATAAGAACACATAGTGCCTTCGCCCGTTTAAGGAAACCAAACCAACCTTTAGACCAACCATTATATTTCTTTGATATCAGAGAACAACTCAGAGGCACTAACCTCACTTTAAACCCTACAAATCCAACCCTCACTCCTGCAGCAGGAGGATCTGGAATACCACCCTCACCACCTCCTTCATCCCCTTCTTCTTCAGGAGAAGAATTCTCTGACGAAGGCTCTTCCTCATCCCAACCTTCGACACCACCCACACCAATGGCCAACCAAAACAATCCTACCAGACCCTAGCTCGACCAAGATGTAGTAGTCATACCCGGGCCTGAGCATCCCTTACCCAAACATCCAGAGAAGTGGCTCCCCAAGTTTGACCCAGACTCTAAACAGATCACCGAAGATCACATCAAAAAGTTTATGTTAGCCATTAGACTCCGTAATGTCGAGCACAAAGACGTAGTTTGTAGATTGTTCCCCTATACTTTCGAGGGCAATGCCTCTACCTGGTACTTTTCCCAACAACCCCATACCATCGTGTCATGGGAGAAGTTTGAATCCTGTTTTCTTGAGAAGTTTGGAGACGAAAAGTCCCCAAAAGTTCTAGTCATGGAGCTTTCTAGTTTAAGAATGAACCCCAAAGAGAAAATCAAAGACTTTAACCAAAGATTCTTAACACTAAAGAACCAAATCCCTACAGATTTGATGCCTGCTGAGAATCTTATTATAGCATACTATATGAAAACCTTACATCAAAGTATAACCATTTAGATAAAGAGATCTAAGAAAGCCATGTTGTTAGAGGCCTTCGAAGAGGCCAGTCAGATTGAGAAATACATCCTCAACTTAAAAGACACTACTAGCAACGAAATAGAGACTGCTTCATGTTCCAAAAAGAAAATCGATATCCTCCCTAGACCTGCCCAAAAAAAAACACAACCTAAAAGCTCAGATCTAGAAAACTTACAAAAAGTTGTTCAAAAACTGTCAAATCAAGTTATAGATTTGAAAAGGATAGCCGAAGAAGCTTCTTTGAGAAAAGGGCCTTACAAACCCCCATTTAGGAAGTCTTTTCCCACCAACCGACCTAATTCAAATACCGAAGGCTTAAATATAGAAAGCCTGCAATTCGCTATTCAAACGATTCTAGAAGCCTAGGACAACTTGATGCCCCCTGAGATCCCTGAGGAAGTAGTTGAACAAGAGACAGTTGAAGAAGATGAATCTTCTCCAAACGTTTTTGGACACTTCTCGGATAGCATTTTTCAAGCTAATTTCGAGACAGTACACCCCTACAATACTAGGAGTAAGACAACAAACAAGCCTTCTTCTGAAAATAGTACGACTTTTCCCCCAAAAAAGTCTAAAACAACTGAGACTAAACAGAATTATGCGAACCCAATCTTAGATTATGATTTAGTTGAAGATTTAAAAAAGTTAAGGGCTAACATTTCTGTTTATGAATTATTAAAATTCCTGTTTCTGCTACAAAAAATGTTACAGAATATCGTAGAGAACAACAAAAATGACAATCCAAGTAGTAACAAAGTTTTTCAGAATAACCCAAAAGTTCCTCAGAAGGCCTCCGCTAAAAATAATTCTGATCATCATGAGAAGAGAGACCTTCCTGTAAATAATATAACAAATGTAGATAAATTAGTTTTAGAAGCTGCGAGTAAAAAGCAACAAGCTTCCACCATTGGTACTCGCAGAAATGTACCTCAATTTTTGTTAACTTTTGAAATCTTTAATAGGAACGTGCATAATTGTATGGTAGATTCAGGAGCGTCTTCCAACGTAATGTCGTGGTCTGTGTGTCAGAAGATTAATGCTGAAGTTGAACCATCCACCTTAAAGATCATCCAACTTGATTGAACTAGTGTTAAAGTTATAGGCGAATTAAGGAATGTGCTTATAAGATTATCGTCTAACCCCAAAGTTCATAAATTAATTGATATTATTGTTGTAGATATTCCAGAAGTTTATAGTTTGTTTTTAAGCAGAGACTGGTCAGAATAGCTACACGGCTATTTCGTGACAGATTGGTCTCACTTATGGCTGCCCGAGAATGGAAAGCCCAACAAAATCAAGGTAAATTGTGAACGTTACCTAAAGTTCACAGTGACAGATTTGAATGATCCCAACAAACCATTTACACCTTCTGCCGATTCACCCGAAATACAAGGGATGGATACCTTTTTTGAAAATTTCATGGCCAAAAATTTAGCTATCACTAACCCGGAGAAACAGTCTGAAATTGTGACAATCATGCAGCCAACAGTCTCAACCCAATGGTCTTATGCACCCGACAAAAATCAAATATGGTCTCTTTACTTTGACGGGTCAAAATCCAAGGAAGGAGCTGGTGCGGGCTGCGTGATTATTGATCCAACAGGTAACAAAACCCTGATTGCATGCAGATTAGAGTTTGAATATTCAAACAACACAACAGAATATGAGGCTTTATTACAAGGCCTCAGGAAAGCATTAGATATGAACGTTCAAAATTTGGCTATCTTTGGTGATTCGGAAATCATGGTTAGACAGGTAAAAAATTCTATCCACTGTTTATCTCCGCATCTTAAAAGCTACCAATCTGAGGTATGGAATTTGATGAACAAATTTTCTTCTTTCAATATAAGTTCTATTCCTAGATTGAATAATTCGGAAGCTAACTTATTAGCTAATGTAGCTTTGAAACTCTTTCCTGCAGAAGGCTTGTCCCCGAATGAATTCTCCGTCGAACTGTTGTTCAGGACATCCGTCCCTAACAACATCACGAATTGGAGAGTCTTTGACGATGATCAACAAATTATTAGTTTCCTGCATATGGAAGAAACTTTCCAAGGCATAGTGATCGACGAATGCACTCATGACGAGAATCTTCATGATTTCACAGTAATACCAGATCTGAGATCTCCTGAATCTTCATTGGACATGGTAAATTCTATCCCTAAATCTATAGTTAGATTGTAAAAATTTTATGATCTTCAAGTCAAATTTAAAAATTCAGTAAATTGTAAAACAAATAGTTCCTCTTTAACGCATGAAAAATTAAACTTGGGAACTAAAGACAATCCAGAGTGCATTAATTTAGGGGTGGGGTGTTCCGAACAAGAGAAAGTGGCATTTATTAAATTGTTTAAGGAATTCAAATATGTTTTTGCTTGGATGTATGACAACCTAAAAACCTTTGATCCTAACATCATACAACACGTCATTCCTATGAAACCCCAAACCCTACCGTTTCAACAAAAGTTAAGAAAAATGCACCCAAAACTCGAACCGACTGTCAAAAAAGAATTAAATAAACTCATGAACGCTAAAATAATCTTCCTAGTTAGGCACACGCAATGGGTCTCTAATCTTGTCCTTGTCTGGAAGAAGAGTGGTGAAATTTGACTATGCGTCGATTTCTGAAATCTTAATTGAGCGTCTGACAAAGACAATTACCTTGTCCCTCCCATGGAATAGATCCTTCAACAGGTATCTGGTTCTGAAAGATTATCCTTATTGGATGGTTTTTCAAGGTATAACCAAGTCCTGATGTCTCCTCCAGACCAACTTAAAACTACCTTCCGCACTCCATGGGGCACCTACGCTTATAGGAAAATGCCCTTTGGACTCATTAATGCTGGTGCCACTTTCCAGAGAGCGATGGGCATTGCTTTTCGAGGCTTAATCAATCAATTTTTCATAGTTTACCTAGATGACATTACTGTATTTTCAAAAAACAAAGTTGATCATCTAGCTCATTTAAGATCTGTTCTACAACAATGTCGTAAGTACGACATTTCCTTGAATCCTAAAAAATCTATCTTTGCAGTAGAACAAGGTAAGATCTTAGGATTTGTTGTATCAAGCGAAGGGATTATTATCGACCCTGAAAGGATGCAAGTCATCTTGAAAATTCTCCCTCCCTCGTCAAAAAAGTCTATGCAGTATTTTTTAGGCCAAATAAACTTTGTCAGGAGATTCATCCCCCATTTTTCAGAAATGGTGAGACCTTTACAGAATTTAATAAAAAAGGACGTACAATATCATTGGGGACCCTTAGAAAACCAAGATTTTAATTCAATAAAAAAGGCCATAATAGACCCTCCTTCTCTGATGAGCCCCGAATTTTCGCAAGACTTCACTCTCTACACATTTGCTTCTGACTGCTCCTACGCTGCTGTCCTAACTCAAAAGAACGTTGAAAACAATGAAGTCCCAATTGCCTTTATGAGCTCAGCTTTCAAAGGTGCATAACTTAATTACCCAGCAGTAGATCATCAAGCCTATGTTGTTTTTAAAGCATTAAATCACTTCCGATCTTATCTTTTGAAATCTAGGATGAAAATTATCATTCCCTACCCAGTCGTCAGAAATCTGTTAGTACAGAAAGAACTAGGCGAAAAGAGGGCGAACTGGGTCACCTCCTTACAAGAGTATGACATAGAAATCACCCCAGCACAAATAGTGAGAGGTCAAGGGCTATGCAAGTTAGTCGTTGACTCAGTGGTAGGACAACAAGAGGAAAATGATGTGTCAAACCCAGGACAACACTACCAAAATTTAATCTGCTGTGCACAAAACCCTATTAGCCCCTAGTATGATGATATAAGATTCTGTCTTGAACATGGGTCAGCCCCCCATCACCTGAATACCACTAAAAGAAGAGCGCTAAGATTGAAATCTACCTCCTTTCAGTTGATTAATGGTATTCTTTCTTGTCAAAGTTTTGATGGAGTACTAATGCATTGTCTTGAGAAAGATGAAGTAGAAAAGGTCTTATTAGAATTGCATGCAGGAGAAGCTAGTGGGAATTTTGGTGGAGATACCACTGATCATAAAGTATTAAGACCAGGTTATTACTGGACTACACTTTTTAAATATGCTCATTCCTTGTGTCGCAAGTGTTTTATTTGTCAAAAAGCGTTCGGACGAATACAAAAATCGGCCTTCCCTTTGTAGCGTGTTTCAATAGACTCCCCTTTTCAGTAGTGGGGACTTGATATTATAGGTTCAATCAATCCACCATCCTCACAGCAACATAATTTTATCATAACAACCATAAATTACTTCACCAGGTGGTCTGAAGCTGCCCCTTTAAAAGATGTAAATACTAGTCAGGTAATTGTCTTTTTGAATTCAAATATTATTACTCGTTTTGATATCCCTGACTATCTTGTATTCGATAACGCTTCTTATTTTTTGTCTCTTGAGATGAGTGATTTCGCTCTATAAAAAGGAATTAAATTAAAATATTCTGCCAGCTATTACCCTCAAGGCAATGGATTGGCAGAATTAACTAATAAAAATATGATTAAAATCATCAAGAGAACGGTATCTAAAAACCACAAAAAATGGCATAATGCACTGTTAAACGCAATCTGGGCTGATAGAGTAACTTCAAAAACTGTTGTGGTTAACTCTCCCTTCTTTCTTGTCTATGGCAGAGAGGCAATTCTACCACCACATATTCTTCTTCCCTCACTGTAGCTATCACAGAAAATATAGGAAGAGGACTGCCCCACTTTGGAGAATCGAATTAACGCATTATTAAAATTAGAGGAAGTGAGGGCTCAAGCAAAACGAAAATTGGATTAGCATCAACTTGTGATCAAAAGCTGGTTTGATTTTAGCTCTACCTCTGACAGGAACTTTGAAGTAGGTGACCTTGTCTTAAAATGGGACAAACCACATGAGGGAAAGGGAGAGCATACGAAGTTTCAGAACTTATGGCTAGGACCGTTTTTGATTGATGAGAAATTGGGTCCCAGCTCTTTCAAATTACAGAGTCTAGAGGGAAAACCAGACACCTATCTGGTGAACGACCAATCTCTAAAAAGGTATTTCACTTGAACAAAACCCTGTGTACAATGTGTAAATATTTTTCCTTTCTTTGCTTTTCATTTTTCTTTGTTGTTTTGGTTTTGATTTCTCCCTTGTGCTTACCAGTTTTTACTTTTGAAATACATATACCTGCATCATGAACTGTTCAGACTAAGAGAACAGAAAAATTTGTCCTCTGAAATGACTGTTGAAAGTTTGTTTAAACATCAACTATGATATGCCTCTGAAGTTTATAGCCATGTTGAACAAAGCTTGTTGCTTGAAGGACGTTTCTTGATTTCAATCTATAACTGAAGCTTTTCATGATCATCCATTTCTTCTTACGCTGTCCCTGTTACTTAAGAGAACAACTCAGAGATGTCTCCCTGCCTTTGAAGGTCAGTCTACCAATATACCATCTCTAGATCTTAATGAAGGACAGTTAAAAAATTCTCTCAAGGTCTGTAATTTATTAAAATATGTCCAAAATATCACAATTTTCAGCGTCACCCCGCTCGATTATATATCTTTAAAAACCAAATAAATCATTAGAGGGTTGTCGGAAGTGCTTGTAAACCCGTCGAGATACTAAACAGGTCTGTTGGCAGTGGGTAAATGCATGCATGATGCCAAGACAACTTTGTCGGGGTACTGAACAGGCCCGCTGGCAGCGAAGCAATGTCGGGTATATGAAATTTTTTAGATATGGAATCTCTTGATCTTAAGTGTCTTTCGTTCTGATCTGGAACTTCCTGGCAGGATACGGATATTGGAGTGGGTTAATTGGAAACCCTGTCGAGGCTATGGATGCCTGCTGGCAGCAGTGGCTCTGTCAACAGTATTGGAGATTTTAACCTTAATATTGTGACTCGCTTTTGTTAAGATTGTTATCAGTTTTCATATTTTAAAATAAAAAGCTATAATTGTTTATGATTGATGATGATGTTCAAACAGTTTTCTGGTTGTTTTCGAGTTTGATATTTTCTCATTATCCTAATCTGGACTTGTTCATTTGGCAGAGATAACTGCTTCTACTAGTGTGTCACCATTGTTGGCAGCCATATTAATCTCTATCTTTTTCTTTACAAGTTGCCTACACAAGGTTTTTGAACCCTCATTACTCGTCGCAATTTTTTTTAAAAACGACACCATTATCTTTCACTTTTGCATACCTCCTTTTCATTTTCATTTTCACGACTGTAAGCATGAAAACCCACAGTTGGAATTCATGTTGATTGCATTAAAGTGATCTTTTGGATTGTCATAAACCTATTTGTTTATGTGGTTATAAATCTTTGAGCTCAAACACACCACTGGTCACATATTTAATCAAAACATCAAATATTTATGCTTTTGATTATTGTTATATGGTGTCAATTTACATAAACTTCGACGCAATGGTTTGATTGAACACATTAATTTTTGGGTCAAATCATGGTTATGTGATAATTCATTAGACATGTTGATTAAAATTATTTTGGATATGTGATGTTTTGATTTGAATGTACCATTACTCCAAGGCTCCATTGATTGTACAACCCGACATGATATTCTTGCATGGTTCCAATTTACTCCACCATCCTCACACGCATAAGAATTAACACTCTATCTTGCATTTCGGGTTGCCTTTGCTTGGTGTTGGGGAAGCTTCGAGAAAATGGTTCTGTGTCTACCCTGTCAAACTCTCTCGTCGATTACCCTTTTCATTTTGTGCTATTAGCTATGGCTCCTGTAGTGTGAATCGAACCCAATGGTGTCCAAACTTTGTTGTTGTTTGATGACACTCGAGAGGACCTATAGAGAAATGGTTGGCAGGTTTTTATTGAGAAGTTCAAGGGTTTCAACCTGGCAGTCGCTTAGTAATTCGCACTTACATTCGATGGGTGCAGAGCCAAAATTGGGGACGTCCAGCTCGAAGTAAACAAGGATTTCTTTAGCTCAACCACTGGTCTGCTAGCCGAGGGACAAAGATGGTTTAAAAATTCAAAGGTTGACGAAGTACCCTGGCCACTATTGTTTACTTCAAGGAATATCAACAATTGCGACAAAGGTATGCCCATTATATCTCTTAAATATAGATGGCATGATTTGTTGGCAATTATCAAGCAGTTTGTTACATGTGAGGGTAGATACGATCTAGTTTTCCTATACCACCTACAACTGCTAATGAGTTTCATAGATTTTCCCTTAAATATGCCACATTTCCTCCTTAGGAGTTTATATAAAATGGCTAAGCACTTCAAAAGGGAGAAAGCCGACTCCAGCCTCTTCCACCACTATTTAATTAAAATTATTTTGGTTCATCAGTTGAAGTTGAATGGCGATTGTTGGGACACTTTCTTGTTGAGGAATGGTTTTGCCAGTCCTGAAATAGGACAAGTCGACAAATCCATTGTCATAGAAACCCTTGTTGGGCCTGTCATTCCCCATCCTATGCTCTTTCCCTCTGTTGAACCCTCAACCTACATGAACGTTACCCAACCTGACACCCTGCCTGACTCATGTCCAAAAGACAGTGGTAAGCCTGTTAAGAGGTATACGAAGAAAAAGGGTAAAAGAAACAGTGATATCAATTGCAAAGGTAAAAAGGCCACACGCTGGGTTTCACATTGTGCTCGTAACAAACCAAAAGAAAAAATAGATCAAAAACCAATTTTGTTGAGTGAAGATTCTGATTCCGAAATCGAATGGTTTCTAACCGAGCAGTATCCATACTCACATGGACTTTGTTCAGTTAAGCCCTATGACTATGTGAAGAACCTCCCACTGTGCCTTAGAGATGACCTTAACTTCCCTAGAATCAAGCTCGACAAAGGAACTACTCATCAATTAAGAAATTCCTCACCTGTGAATACACAGCCTGATCAACCACAGTGCGACGAATGTACGTCGTGGCTCGACCGATATTATACAGATGTCTCTTTGCTCGAATCCTGGATCAAGTCCTTGGAGGACTGAGTGAATGTGCTAACTAAAGAAAACAACAGATTGCAAGCTAATGATAAAAGACAGAATACCACAGGCTCTGTTGTTTTAAAAAATGTAGAGGCGACCACTGCCATTGTCAATTCAAAAATAGCTTGATCAAATCGAATCCCTGAAACCGAGGTATGGTATTTCAAGAGTGATTTTAAAATGATTTTTTTTGTGTTGAATTAGCATATAGAATTTGTTGGCTCAAATCACATCCATTTATGTTTTGATTGAATGAATAAAACCTGATTCTGTTTATAATAATAACTAGCTACAGAATTGTGAGATTCTATAGCTAGCTATTAAAATTTGATTTTTTTGATTTTACAACTAAAATGTAATCTGAAATCGTGTATTCTTGTGCATTTACAGGTACACGTGAATTCTAAAGGAGATTGGATCACTAGTGGCATCTTTGAACATTCTTTTTCTTTACATGGTTTTAGATTAGGATGTTAGTTTTGGATAACAATGGGAATTTGGGAGATTGTATTTCCCACATTTTTTGGAACAGATTTGATAATCTCCACAGGGAATGTTTTGATCCTGTGGCCTTTATATATGTATTATTTTTGTAAATAGAGATCATCGTTGCCTGGGGAAAAAAATGATGGATTTATGATTTTCACACTTGAATGAAATATGATACTGGTTGCAGCTTTAGATTTTCCATATCGTGGTTTTATTTAAGTTAAGATTCTTTCAATTTGTAGTTAAGACTATTATTGCTTTCATTGTTATGGTATAATATAGATTGGGATTGATATAAATTTATATGTATGATCCATGTTCATGTTCCATATTTATGAAACAGTAATCATTTCTTTTAAACTTGGGATTAAGAGATTTATCTTTATCATTTGTTGAACATTCATGCACGAGTTTTCATAGCAGAGTTTATCTTAATGTGGTCACTTGTGAAATTGTAAGATTTTTGTCACTATATCTCTCATTTGTATTTTCGTTAGCATTCAAAAGCGTTACTGCTTCGCATTTATGAGAAGCATTGCTAAAATCTGGTGCGGGTTGGTCTCATCAAACAACAAAAGTAGATGCTACACATAGGACACATATGGATATGCGGTTACAGGTCAGTTTGCTAGTTTCATTCTAATAGTTTAATTAATATAAGAATTTTCTGTAGTTTAGATACACAGTACAAATTGTTATTTTTATTACTTAGTTAGAGAGCTGTCATTTCATTTCTTTTTCATGAAATTTATAAAAATAAAAAATACTAGCTTCGCTGTCATAAGTCAATTCATATATGATTTTGCAGATTTCGATCAAAATTTTCACTTTGTGAATACTGTATATATAACAGATATTTAATCATATCAATACACTGTACATTTAATAAATAGGATTACTATTTTATAAATATTAATTAGTGAACTGTGAATATATATTAGACTTGTATATAGTTTGCAGCAATTGTTTTTCACTCAGTTTAGTTTTTTTACTTTCCTAGGACTTAGATCAACCAACGGAGCCGCTAAACCTGTCAGAGTGGATTAATCCAAATGGCTTGGGTTATTTGGACAACCCCGGACCGGATTCACTCCTCCAGTTGACGAGCGGTCAATTTCGCCTGTCAACAAAATCTCACCATCGGACCGTTGGGGCCGCGTCGTAACGGACATAACTGCATTGATGAAGGCTTCTCACCCATTGGAGAGATCCATTACCTCATTGTCTACTTAGTCCGTTGACTTTTGTACCGAGAATACTTTTGCAAATTGTATCCGTACCAATGAGAGAATTCATTGTTTTCGTGTTGTGTTAACTAAGACTCCACCACTTGTTTTATTATATTAAACGGTTTTTCATCGACCTGAGTATCCGATATCGAGCATGTATGTCGGATGAACTAAACGTAGTTTCAAATTCCATGGAAGAAGTCTTAATCAATCTAATGGAGAAAAAATTAATGTTCGTAGGAATTCAAGCTTCATCGACGTGAGGCGCCCAAGCCTCCCCGTCAACTGCTCATAGATCTAGACCATCCTGAGCTGCATCCGAGAAAATAACCAAGCATCGAGATGAATTGGAGAACACAAAGTTAATCCCAACTACATCTCGCCTCTGGCTGGCGTGGTGAGTCATGACAGTGTCCCAAGGGACTTTGATTACACTCTGGTTATTGCGTACCTCTCGAAGGGGATATGTGTAGTTCGACAGCAGCTGGATAAGATCATGGAATTAAAATTCAATGAATTCAACCTAGGGGATCGCAAGAACCACAATATGCTCTCTCCTCACAGGTATTTGATGAGGAGGAAGGGGAAAAACTCGATGATAATCCCCCAACCATGGAATATGGACCTCGTGCAGTCCACTGTCCTGAACGTAATGAGGATACCGCATTTTGGAAGGCACCAGGAAGTTAACGCATGCGTTAAGCTCCTGCTGTCATGCTACCATGGAAACTATTTGTGGCTAGATAAATGCATCACCGTCGATCCGATGTTGATCCATAGGATCACTGGATTGAGCATGCAGGGACCCAACCCACAAGACTTCTATCCAGGGAAGGTTGCAGACTGTGCCCTAACACAGAGGATTAAAGATACATATGGCGATGTAGAAAAGGGGACACAAGGCTACAAGATAGCTTCCATCCAGAATGGCGCAATGCATCTAGCCTGCCAGCTGATCATAGGGAATCTAGTGAGAAAGAACATACTTACGCAGGTCATAGGGCTCATTGTCGACCTGGATAGAAATTGCGTGGAAGGACTCCAGATGAATTGGGAAAAGTACTTAGTCAACCAGTTAGAATTGGATTGCCGCGAAGCTCAAGATCAGGGCTATGAGTTCCACTTTAGCCGGTTGTTGATATTCATCGCATTTACTGCTTGGGAGATGCCGAAAGGTGCGACCTTCCTAGACACTGAGCCATACGAGACGCTCACTGCGAAGTTCACCATGCTCTGGTACTCGAGCGATATTTGTAAACAATGGCAGTCGAACTCACCCTTCTTCCTAGGAGAGGGAGTCTTTCCCAACCCACATTACCCTTCTCTTATAAGTACTCGATGTATTCCATACATACTATCTCCAATTAAAGAGGGATATTGAAGTTGTCCCTCATATGACGCCTGTTGGGTCACCAAAGTACCATCTTTTTACCAATCTTTCACTTCACTTTTAACCATATTCCACTTTCCCATACCCTTACATTAAACCATTTTCATGATTACATGGGTTTTAGACATATTATTTTCCAATGCATCTATTTTAGTGTTTTTGAGTGAATTTATGATTAAATATTGGAAAAAATGACATGTTTACACTTATATATGAAAGTGGGATGAGTTTCATGATGTTTACAGGTGTATTGGAAGACTCCAACCAAGTCAAACTTGACCATCAATTCTCAAATTCGAATTTCCTCTTCAACCCCTTGAAGATTTGATAAAGATTTGGAGATCTACTCAAGTATCTTGGATGGAGATTAATCATGAAAGAAATATTTGTGAGAGGATTTGTAGAGATATCACTTGATAGGTGTGAGCACATGGTTGTAACCAAATGAGACATTTGTGGATCTAGGAGAGATTTGTGGATCTAAGTTATCTTAATTTTTTGTATAAATAGGAGTGCCTCCTCCATTTCAAGAGAAGGACTCTTGGAGCATTGTATCCAACTTATGATGGAAT
>CBVK0101536870.1:452-17627 GCA_900067695.1 Picea abies | reverse complement strand
GAGATCGGTCTCGGCATTCCTGCTGAACCGCTCTTCCGATCTCACGTCCATCCGCTCCTGAGGCATGGTTTCATAAATTGGCCCCTTAATCTAAATGTTGGATTGCTTAAAACTAAGTAAAACACTAGTTCTCGAAATCAATGAGTAAAGCAACTTCCGAAGCATGGCACCCAGGAGTGAGCAGTGCTCTAGCTAAAATCCTATCCCAGTAATCCATCGGAGTCAATGGTTCCTCAAATAGAGTATCATTTTTCATTTTATGCCCAGTTACAAGTGGCATCCCAAACCATTTCGGGTACTCTTGACCAATTCCTCCTTAGGGCATAAAAACCTAACGGAACAACATTTTTTATTTCCATGAGATGATGAATTCTTGTTTAGGCATGGACTAGTTTACCACATTGTCCATCCTCTCCCAAGGCATGGTTTCCTAAATTGGACCCCTAAGTCCAAATGTTGCATTGCTTCTTACTGAGGAAAACAATAGTTCTCGAAATCAATGAGTAAAGCAACTTCTGAGGTATGGCACCCAGGAGTTAGGGGTGCTCTAGCTAAAATTCTATGCCAGGAATCCAACAGAGATGACGGTTCCTCAATCTAAGTCTCAATTTTCTTGGTATGCCTAGTTTCAAGTTGCATCCCAAACCATTGTGGGGACTCTTGGCCAATTCCCCCCCAGGGCATGAAAGACTAACGAAATATCATTTTTGAGTTCCATGAGATACTACAACCTTTTTTAGGCATGGATTATGTGACCACATTGTCCATCCGCTCCCGAGGGACGATTTCATAAATTGGACCCTTTAATCCAAATGTTTCATTGCTTCAAATTGAGCAAAACACTAGTTTTCAAAATCAATGATTAAAGCAACTTTCGAGGCATGGCACCTGAAAGTGAGGGGTGATATAGCTTAAATCCTATCCTAGTAATCCATCGGAGTCAACAGTTACTCAATCTGAGTCTCATTTTTCGTGATATTCCCAGTTGCTAGTCGCATCACAAACCATTTCAGGGACTCTTAGCCAATTCCCCCTCAGGACATAAAAGACTAATGGAGCAACATTTTTGAGTCCTGTGAGATGTTGCAAGCTTGTTTAAGCATGGACTTTAAAGACTTTAAAATACTTTAAATATATCTCGAAGGTGAGCCTTCCAGATAATCATAACTCGATATCAAAGATGCAAAAAGAATATGATGAAGTTATTGCTGATAAAAACCAAGAAATATCTTGATTAAAAAATCATAGTGAAAAACCACTTACTCAGATTTAGAAGTCAAGGGATACAAAACAACGTGTCGAGGAGTTGGAGCAAGATAATCAAGATCTCAGGAAGAAATTATCAGGAAAGGATGAAGAAGCTTCTCGTTTGAATAACTTTAATCAAAATTTGCTCTAACAAATTAAAAAGATGAAAGATGAAAAGCCAGAGAATCGAAATATTATAAAATAAAATCGGCAAATCAGAATATGAAGAAGAAATTTCACGCCTAAGGGTTCATAATCAAAATTTACTAAAACAAATTAAAAAGTTGAAGCATGATAAGAAGACTTTACAAGAAAATCTAGATCGCAAAACATCATTAGTCGATAAGGAAACGATGACAGACCTAATCGACCTTACGACTCAAAAGGAGGCAAATCCAACTGATGTAAGGAAGTTTTCAAATGTTGAGGTACAAACAAGCTAGAGATATCAAGAAGACTCAATTCCAAAAGTTAATCAAGAAAAAGATGCAAGTATAAGAAGTAAAGATCAAGTTGCAAGGATGCCTTATCAACATCCTAATCACACAATTTGATACTTCAGTCAATCAATGTATCAACAGAAACAAATAACCATTATGTCAAAGAATATTACTTCCACTACAAGTGAGGGTCAAAATAGAAGCAATCATGGGAGTTGAAATGTATCAATTTCTTTCCAAGAACCCTATATAAACCCAAATCTGCAGAAGATCAAATTAGGATGGGCAGACTCCTTTACAATTCAACAGTTTCGCTCAGCGCTTAGAAGATCCTATCGTCTCAGGTCCTCAATGATTACTAACTCAATAATGAAGAATCATGAGACAATAAATACAAGTTAGAGAAAGAGATAAGTCTTCCATAAAGTATGCTTTGAGGACAAATCATTTTTAAGGAGAAGGCAATCTTATGAACATAAATATACATATAAAATAGATATTCATAACATAATAATTAATTAATAAATAATTATTATTAATAATGAAAGGACATGTCTAAGGACATGACTATTGGTTTAGGGCACTCCTGCGTGGGTATATAAACAAACCCTCATTCCCAATTGTATATCATCTTATCTATTCATATTTTATACATTATTTCTACATGGATTATTATGTTATATTCCAAGTATTTTGGATAATTCTTGTGTGAGAGAACTTTGTTCGTCTCAGACTAACATCATAAGTGGTCTCAATGGCATGCCTTCCAAGTTATCACTACAACTTGTTACAATGTGATATCCCTATCAATGATATCAATATCATGCATTACAAGCTATTACTACAACATATTACAATACTTATTAGTGGTATCAATACTGTGCCTTACAAGAAATAACTATAATGGTATATAGTCATTAACTTAATACAAGTTATTACTACAATGGCATATCATTATTGACTTACTACAATCTGCAATCAATGCACATTGAACTATGCAACATTTATGGCACTATATGAGTATATATACATTGTTCAAAATATGTGCATATGCATCAAACTGTGCACATATAGTAGCATAAATGATGCAAAGCTTGGTGCATATTTATTTCCAATACTAAATTGGCATATCTCAGTGATGGACCCTTAATGAATGAACATTTGTACATAGGGCCTTGTAATTTAAATATTTATTGTGCATAGGGGCTTCATAATTTGAATGGTGATTTGGTCTTCGTAAAAAGTATATTTTTGTCAATGGGTTTGTGTTTTAGTGGTGAAGATAGTGACATGTTAGGATTCCCTTGAGGAATGAGTAGGCCATTCTGGTTAGGTGCAAGGCCTAAGTGACTTTTACAAAATAGTACCCTATGTTGTGGAAACTGAACAATATGGACATGTTTGTGCTAATTGTTCCTACATTGAAAAATGATTTATAGAATAATATCCTTGTGGAAACAACTTTGTTGAAGTAAAGTGATTTTCCCCTCAAAATGTGACTTTGTTGAAATAATACCCCTTGTCGCGACAACTTCACTGAATGGAAGTGTTTATGTTAATGGTTTTCCTTTAACAAAGTAATACCCCCTCTCATGACAACTCAGGAGAACAAATGTTCTTGTGTTAATGGTTTGCCCCTCCAAAAGTGATTTTGACAAAATAATACTCGATGTCGCAACACACTACAACAAATCCCTATGATTAGATCCCTTTTTAGCTCCCTTTTTTGCTTCCACTATCTGTTTTAATGTATTTTTATCCACTTTTTTGCTAAAGTCGGTGCTATTTATCAAGAGGGTGCTATTTATGGAGCTATTTGCACCGAGCAACACAAGTGGGTTCTAAACTAGTAACTATTAGCGCCCTTTTTAGCGCTCCAGTTAAGGCCTAATTTAGCACCCAGTTTAGTTCCCTTTTTAGCTTCAATTTTGGCTTCCAATTTAACTCCCAATGTGCCTAAAAACCTAACGGAGAAAAAATTTTGAGTTCCGTGAGATGCTGCAAGCTTGTTTAGGCATGGACTAGGTGACTATATTTTCCATCCTCTCCCGAGGCATGGTTTCATAAATTGGACCCCCTAATCCAAATGTTGGATTGCTTCACACTAAGCAAAACACTAGTTCTCGAAATCAATGAGTAAAGAAACTTCTGAGGCATGGCACCCGGGAGTGAGGGGTGCTCTAGATGAAATCCTATCCCAGTAATCCAATGGAGTCGACGGTTCCTCAATCCGAGTCTCGGTTTTCCATTTATGCCCAGCTGCAAGTGGCGTCCCAAACCATTTCGACTCTTGGCCAATTCCTCCTCAGGGCATAAAAACCTAACGTAGCAACATTTTTGAGTTCCATGAGATGCTCCATACTTGTTTAGGCATGGAATAGGTGACTACATTGTTCATCCACTCCTGAGGCATGGTTTCCTAAATTGGACTCCTAAATCCAAATGTTGCATTGCTTCTTACTAAGCAAAACACTAGTTCTTGAAATCAATGAGTAAACCAACTTCTGAGGCATGGCACCCAAGAGTGAGGGGTTCTCTAGTTGAAATCCTATGCCAGGAATCCAATGGAGATGACGGTTCCTCAATATGAATCTCATTTTTCATTATATTCCCAGTTGCAAGTTGTATCCCAAACCATTTCAGGAACTCTCGACCAATTCCCTCACGGGGCATAAAAGACTGACGAAACAACATTTTTTAGTTCCGTGAGATACTGCAAGCTTGTTTAGGCATGGACTAGGTGACCACATTGTCCATCCACTCCCGAGGGATGATTTCATAAATTGGACCCCTTAATCCAAATGATGCATTGCTTCAAACTGACCAAAACACTAGTTCTCCAAATCAATGAGTAAAGCAACTTTCAAGGCATGGCACCCCAAAGTGAGGGGTGCTATAGCTACAATATTATCCTAGTAATCCATCAAAGTCAATGGTTCCTCAATCTGAGTCTTGGTTTTCATGATATTCTTAGTTGCAAGTCACATCCCAAACCATTTCGAGGACTCTTGGCCAATTCCCCCTTAGGGCATAAAAGACTAACGGAGCAACATTTTTGAGTTCCGTGAGATGTTGCAAGATTGTCTAGGCATGGACTAGGTGACACATCATCCATCCACTCTTGAGGGATGATTTCATAAATTGGACCCCTTAATCCAAATGCTGCATTGCTCCAAACTGAGAAAAACACTAGTTCTCGAAATCAATGAGTAAAGAAATTTTCGAGGCATGGGACCCGGGAGTGAGGGATGGTGTAGTGTCCTCAAAGCCAAGCCCCATTACAGATCATGATATATGTAATGAATTGTAAAGGTGTTCTATAGGTTGGTGAGCCAATTTTTGTATAAGCTGGAAGGCTTATGTGTTTGTTAGGCCAGGGAGCCTAAGTGTTGAAGGCCAGGAGCCAAGAACGACCACGATGAATGAGTGATGGGGGACTGAGCGTCCACAGAGTGGGCAAAGTGGGCAAGGAATTAGGGGCTGGAAGGTGGGAAAGGGGCTAAGTGATGAGCCTAGGGGCTTAAGCCTAGGAAATAATATTTTAATATTATTTAAAAAAAAAAAAGACATGTGCATTTCTATTATCCTAAGTTCCTGGCAAGGGAGGGAACGTGAAAAGGGGATGCATGTTGTGGTATGAATGCAGTTCCCAGGGTGACAAGTGTCAACCCTGGTGCATGCAAATATAATCGCCAAGATGAACCGTGGGAGGGGATCTTCTCTCCATTCGAACCTGAACCTCGGAGCATGGGAACTGGGACAACCTCTGTCTGAATACCCGGGTTCATCTCTGAAAGCCGTAAAGCCTGTGTTTCTCCTGAGGAAACGGGTACACCCTGTCTAGAGATGTGAGTCTGTGTCTGTTCTAGGCAAACCCAGAAGTTCATTTACTGAATAGGAACCCTTTGTTGAACTCAAGTGAAAGAATCCTTGGTTGTTCGAGAAAAGATGAGCTAGCCTGTGCGTGGAGATTGTTCTGAAATCATCACCGTGAGATCATCCTGTGATTGCTAAACCAGTTTGGGGAAGCCTTTGTCTGTGTTTCCCGTGGGTTGTTGTGACCATGCAATATTGGACTGCATGAGGCTTGTTGGCCTGTGAGTGACTCCTCCAGGTGAGAGAGTGCACAGAGGAAGAAGAGAACTCCTAGAAGGAACCTTGTAGCTTCCATAGAGCCCGGAGACTTCCAGTCCGGTCTGTAGTGTACCTTTTTCACTACTAAGGTTTTCAACCTCTCAGTTACCATTCTATACATGAATGTTTACATAATTCGTACAGGAATTATAACCACATGCATTTAAGCATTAAACACACTTAATTCTTAGAGTAAAATATATAAGTTACTGATACAATTAAACAAGCCATAGCATTCAACAATAACTCATTTACACAGCGGAAAACATGATACATAAACAACACAATCATGCCAAATGTGATCAAACATAATTCAGATACTTATCTTTTAACAGCTGTAGAAGTCACCAACCAAGTGCAGGCCTCCCACGAACCTCCCAGCCGTAGACCACACTGTTCATCAGCTCAACAGCGGGTCACCCTCGAGCTGGGACCGAGCTCCACCCCAGGGCAAGGAATCCTAGGCTAGGCTAAGGTTATAGGGAATTCAGTCATACACAACCATCAGGAAGGAAGATCTCCCAGGAATATCCCACGCTCACTGCCCACAGACCCTCATTCCCCACATGCCTGTTCCACCCCAGGAGAGTGCACCTTCTCTGTCACCTGGATAGTCCTTCGGCTTCCAGTCTCCCTTACCTTGGTTTACAGAAACAGACTGGACCAGAAGTCTCCGGGCTCTATGGTAGCTACAAGGTTCCTTCCAGGAGTTCTCTTCTCCCACTGCGCACTCTCTCACCTGGAGGAGTCACTCATAGGCCAACAAGCCTCACGCAATCCAGTACTGCATGGTCACAACAACCCACAGGGAACACAGACAAAGGCTTCCCCAAACCGGTTCATCAATCACAGGATGATCTCACGGTGATGATTTCAGAACAAGCTCCATGCACAGGCTAGCTCATCTTTTCCCGAAAAACCAAGGATTCTTCCACTTGAGTTCAACACAGGGTTCTTGTTCAGTAAATGCACTTCCGGGTTTGCCTAGAACAGACACAAAATCACAGCTCTGAAATAGGTGTACATGTTTCCTCAGGACAAACACAGGCTTTACGGCTTTCAGAGATGAACCCGGGTATTCAGGCAGAGGTCGTACCGGTTCCCACGCTCTGAGGTTCGGGTTCGAATGGAGAGAAGATCCCCTCCCACGGTTCATCTTGGCGATTATATTTGCATGCACCAGGGTTGACACTTGTCTCCTTGGAAACTGCATGTGTACCACAGCGTGAATCCCCTTTGCACATTCCCTCCCTTGCCAGGAACTTAGGATAACAGAAATGCACATGTGTTTTTTTTTTTTAAATAATATTAAAATATTATTTCCCAGGCTTAAGCCCCTAGGCTTAGCCCCTAGTCTCATCACTTAGCCCCTTTCCCACCTTCCAGCCCCTAATTCCTTGCCCACTCTGTGGACGCTCAGTCCCCCATCACTCATTCATCGTGGTCGGTCTGCACTAGCGGTGTTTATATTTTATTAATTGATCTGCATATATACAAGTACATCAGCAGGCTCCTGGCCTTCAACACTTAGGCTCCTTGGCCTAACAAACACATAAGCCTTCCATCTTATACAAAAATTGGCTCACCAGCCTATAGAACACCTTTACAATTCATTGCATATATCATGATCTGTAACGGGGCTCAGCCTTGGGGACACTACAATCCCCCTCCCCTTATTTTTGCACTGTCCTCAGTGCAACTTACACTGGCTTTGCAAATCTTTCAAAATTTTCAAAAAGATGCGGGTACTCTGCCCGCATTACTTATTCATGCTCCCATGTCGCGTCTTTAGGACCATATCAGGTCCACTAGACCTTTACAAGCTCTATAGCTCGATTCCGGAGCTGCTTTCTTTTCCTGTCCAATATGCACACAGGGTGCACCTGCAGGACACCTTCTGGTTCCACCTGAATCACAATCCAATCAATAACATGATTAGCATTAGGTACATATTTCTTAAGCAGTGAAACATGAAACACATTATGTACAATCATAGATGCGGGTAATACAAGAATGTATGCAACTGGCCCAATCCTTTCCAGGATCTCAAATGGCCCACAAAATCTTGCTGCCAACTTGGCGCAACTTCCCAATTTCAGGGAACTCCTGTTAGTTTTCACTTTCAGGAAAACATGGTCACCCACTTTGAATTCTCTATGGGTTATGTTACTATCAGCGTAACTTTTCTGCCTATCCTGGGTAGCTTTCAAATTCTGTTTGATTTTGATCATCTAATCTTCCATCTCTTTGAGTAGTTCAAGTCCAACTACTACTCTGTCAGCTGGATTATCCCAGCTATGGAGTGTTGCACTTTCTTCCATAAAGTGCTTCGAATGGGCTCATCTTCAGAGATGCATGGTACCCATTATTGTAAGTGAATTCTACCAGATGCAGGTAGTCTTCCCACCTTGATGGTTTATCCATCACATACATTCTTAGCATGTCTTCTATTACTCTGTTTACTCTCTCTGTCTATCCATCAGACTCGGGATGATATGTTGTACTGAAGTTCAGATTCGTTCTAAATCCTTTGAACAGTCCTCTCCAGAAATTCAAAGTGAATTTTGGGTCCCTATCAGACACAATTGTCTTAGGAATTCCATGCAAGAGTGCAACTGCTTTTAAAAATATATCAACAACATCTGCTGCTCTGTGGGTGGTTTTCAGTGGAATAAAATGGGCAGCTTTAGTAAGCTTGTCCACCACCACCATGATTGAATCATGCTGCTTGCTTGTTCTGGGCAATCCTATGATAAAATCCATTGTTACCACATCCCATTTCCACTCAGGAATAAGTAAAGGCTGCAACAACCCCGCTAGGTGTCTATGCTCAGCCTTGACCTTCTGGAATTCCATACATCTGGCGATGTATTCAGTAATTTCCTTCTTCATACCTGGCCAAAAATAATGGCTTTTGACTGCTTCCACAGTCTTCTGATATCCAGGATGACCAGCATAAGTCACATTATGCATTTCTTTTAGAATTGCCTGCTTCAATTCTTGGTCATTAGGTACATACACTCTGTTTTTATACAAAAGTAAACTATTAGTTCCCAATGTATAACTTTCCTTGGTTTGTGGCTTCTCATGCTATTGTAGCCTTGCTACCAGTCTTTTGTATTGCAAATCAGCATTTGCAGCCTCCACAATTCTGTCTTTCAACTCAGGTATGTACATGCTAATGGTTGTAGCATGTAATTCATGCACTTTTCTGTTGAGTGCATCAACCACTTTATTGGCTTTCCCTTTGATATGCCTGATATCAAAGTCATATTCGCACAAGAATTCCAGCCATCTAATTTTCCTAACATTTAAAGTTGGTTGATCAAATAAATACTTCAGACCATTGTGGTCTGTTCTTAATTCGAATTTCTTACCCATGAGGTAATGTCTCCATTTCCTCAATGCATGGACAACTACTGCTAGCTCTAAATCATGAGTGGCATAATTATTTTCATGTTATTTCATCTTTCGGGATTCATAACAAATTACAGATCCCTCTTGGCTGAGAACTCCTCCCAGCCCTTCCTTACACGCATCCGTGCACACTACGTAATCCTTACTTGGATCAGCAATCTTTAGGATTGGAGCACTAGTGAGTAGCTGCTTCAATTGTTGGAAGCTTCTCTCACATTGTTCAGTCCACTGGAACTTCTTCTCCTTCCTTTGCAAGGAAGTGATAGCATGAGCTATCCTTGAAAATCCGGCTATGAACCTCCTATAATAACCTGCCAGACCCATAAAATATCTAACTTTTGTCACATTCCTTAGCGCTAGCCACTCTTGAATGGCCTGTACCTTCTGAGGATCCATAGCGATCCCCTCTTCAGAAATAATTTGTCCCAAATAATGGATCTGCTTTTGGTAAAATGAGCACTTGCTCAGTTTTGCGTAAAGCTGGTGTTCTCTCAACACCTACAACACCATTCTCAAGTGTTGTTCATGTTCTTCCTCTATCTTGGAATACACCAAGATATCATCCAGGAAGACTATGATGAACTTGTCCAAATAATTTCTGAACACTCCATTCATTAAGCACATGAAGACAACAGGCGCATTGGACAGTCCAAACGGCACCACTGTAAATTCATAGTGACCGTACCTTGTTTTGAAGGCAGTCTTGCTGATGTCTTCATCTTTTATCCTCACTTGATGATACCCAGATCGAAGATCTATTTTTGAAAATACTTTTGCATCCTTTAACTGATCAAAAAGATCATCAATCCTTGGCAGAGGATATTTGTTCTTGACAGTGACTTTATTCAACTGTTGAAAGTCGATGCACAGCCTCATCGTCCCATCTTTCTTCTTCACGAATAGGACTGGGGCTCCCCACGGTGACACGCTGGGATGAATGTAGCCTTTCTTTAATAGCTCTTAGAGCTGCAATTGCAACTCCTTCAGCTCTGGTGTGCTCATTCTATAAGGAGCTTTCGAAACTGGAGCTGCTCCAGGCATCAAATTTATAGAAAAATTGATGTCCCTCTTCAGAGGTAGTCCAGGAACCTCCTGAAACACATCCTCAAACTCTTTGAGTACCCTGTGGTCTTCCAGAATTGAGACCACATTTTGGAATACTTCTTCCACCCAGGCTGCAAATAATTGACAGCCTTTCTGGTAACATTTCTTCAGCTGCATGGCTGAGATTTCTCTAACAGCCACGGCTCTGGGAATTCCTTGGATTGTTACCTGATTTCCCTCTTCGTTCAGACATGTGAACCTCTTGTTTCGATAATCCAGAAGGGCATGGTGCTGGTCCAACCAGTTCATCCCAATTAAGCAATCATATGAGCCTAAAGGCAGAATGTTCAATTCAGCCTTAGTGCTCATTCCTTTTATGTCCACTGAACAGGAGTTAACCAATTCAGTGACCTTCCTCTCGGTCCCTGTGGCTAACTGCACTAACCAAGACTTCTCATGTTTTCTCTTCATTAAATTCAAACTTTCCACCACCCTAGGATCTACATAACTATGGCTAGCCCCTGAATCAATCAAAATAACAAGTGGTCGTTTGTTGATCATACCTTCCACTTCAATCATGTGCGATTGAAATTATTCTTGCTTGTTGTCCAGGGCTGCGTAGATCCTCGGTATTCTGCTGCCCATATCCTCCACTGTTTCAGCTTGCTGAACAATATGGACAGTTCTTGCTTTGTCTTTTCTATGGGGGCAGTCTCTGTACCTATGATTCCCTTTACAGCCCCAACACTCCATGGGTGGAGGCCTTGGCATCTGTTCACTCCCTTCAACTTTCCTGGGCACTTTAAAAGATGACTGTCCCCAAGGACTGTTTCTGAAAAAGGAAGGCTTACTTCCCTTCTGCCTTTGATATTTCTTAAACCTCTTCTGGTTATCCCAAGCCTTCCGAAAGGTAGGCTTTTCTCTCTGCTATTCGTATAGGCATTTCGCCCTTCTTATGGTTTCTTCCATGGTCTTAGGATCATCATATTGAATCTTGTCACCAATGGAAGGTGGCAGTCCACTCAGATACCTCTGAATTTTGACAGCCTCGTCTTTGATGAATGGAACATACTTCAGCAGTTCTAGAAAACTTCGTTCGTACTCATCAATGGTCATACTGCCCAACTTGAGTTCGAAGAACTCCTTCATATTTCTGTCATAGTATCTTTTAGTCAGGTATTTCTTCTTGAAATACCTCTTGAATTCCTTCCAAGTGACCTCTTTCTCTTGAATGTGTTGCACCTGCACAAACTGATCCCACCACATGGACGCTTTTCCTTTCAGCGGGTACATTGCAATTCTACATTCTGCACGGGCAGAATAATTCTGCAGTTGGAAGTATTTCTTCATGCCCAGCAACCATGTCTCGGCATCTTCCTCCTTCTTATGTTCTCCATCGAATGTTGGAGGTTTAATTTTATTCATTTCTCCTTTCAATTCCTCCTTTCCAGATCTTCGATGTTTTCTGGTAGGGGACGGGCTCGAACTACTGTGTGTCTCCCTGTCTGAATGTTTTTGGGAGTGACTGTGACATCGGCTACCACTCCTCGATCTACTTCTTCTCCCATGGTCTCTGTGACTCTCTGTCATACTTGAGTCTCTTCCCTTCTCAAGTTTCTTCTCTATTCTTTCCAGACTCTGCAAGAATTTTAAGTTTAATTTCCCTTGCCGATCCTTAACTTTCATGAGCTTTCGGCTATCAACTCGATGCTCATTGGCCTCTCTTTGCAATCCTTCAAGGATTTTCATTATATGTCCTTCCTTATCCATCTCCTTTCCATGCCCATTAGAGTTCGATCCTTCGACTCCTAGATTAACATCCCTTCCTTCCCGTTCGTCTTCCAATTCAGGGGTAATTTGCACTCTTCCCCACTCCATACTTGGCGTTGATTAACTGGAGTTTTGGCCTCTGTTGTATTCTGAACATGCACTATGCAATCCAATTCAAAATTTCTAGGCCATTAAACTTCATGAATAATCCACAACGTTTATAACTAATATGAACAAGAATGAAAGACATTTCAACTTCGCAAGTTTTCTGAGCTCTGTCTGGCTCTGTGTTTTTCGGGTTTCTTGAAATTCTCCTATTTCCTATCGGGAAATTTTCCTCCCACAGGAACTCTTCAAGGTCTCCCTTCCTTTTATCGGGGTTACCTCTATCGGGGTTTTGAAACCAGCAGTGTTCTGGTGGGTTGAATCTCTGATTCCCAATTTGAGATGGGCTTCTTTCACATGCGAGCCCTCCTGAGCTTAGCTCTTGTCGCATATGACCACGCCTTCACGACCATGACCTTACCTTCCTATCGGAATTTCAGTCCTCAAAACCCGATGCGCCCTTTTGTGCGCTAGCCCTCCTGGCTAGGCCTTGGTCCACGTGACTGATACTATATGACTTTTTCAATCATGTGGTTTGCATGAGTTTTCTATAGTCTTGGTCACATCACATATAATAGAAACTTACTAAATCGCACAATGATGCATTAAAGGACATTCAAAGAAAGTTTAACTTTAAGCCTTGTTTAGAAGGACGATTAATTAGCATTGGTCTTGAATTGAATTTGAAAACCTAAATTACTTAATTCAAAATTAAAAGGGTTTACAGGTTAAGTTAATCACGTCGCAATATCAGGATTCACGGTTTTATAAGATCAAATAATCTTGTCATCATGTTTCCCGATTTCTCGCTTTCGCGATACATTTAATCCTTAAGTAAATCTTTGAATTAATCTAATCACCGCTAAGAATGATTAAGAGTTAAATAATTACATCGCGATATCGGGATTCGCGGTTTTATGAGAAGCATGTTTCATGTCATCAGATTTCCCAAAATCCCGATCCCCGATATGCCGACGCGCCTTTTGCTTTAACCCTTCGTGGTTAAGCCCAGGTCCATGTGACCTCTACCCCGTGACCGTACTCAAAGTTCTCTTCGGGGTTTCGGGGTTCATGATGTCGCGATGCTCACATACTCGAAACTCTCGATCCTCCGACTCCCGACGCGTTCCTTTACGCGTTATCCCCTGCTATGGCTCTACACCATGTGACCACTGACTCGTGACCCCGGCCTTTTCCTTATCGGGATTCGAGGTTTCATGAATCAAAATGTGCCAAAACTCTTGACAGCGGAATCCCCGATTTCCCGATTTTCGATGGACTCCATCCGTGCTAGCCCTCCGGCTATGGGCCACACTCCTTTGACAATCGGGAAATCACATTTCACGATATCGAAACCTTACTGCACTTGTTCCCGAAACTTACGAAGTTTCGAACTCCGATGTGGGGTGACATCTGTCCTCCACTCTAACCCTGGTGGTCCCCACTCTGTCCTTGCACCCATCGGGAAATTATGTATCGGGATATCGCGATTCCCATTGTCATGTGCACGGGACTTCCAATTCCCCGATCTCCAACTCTGCGGAATCTCCTGACATGTGTTCCCCTTGGGATCCTACGGCTATGATTTCTTCGGTGTTTCGAGACTCACAATGTCTCAGTTCTCTTGACTTCTAAAACCCCACTGACTCCAATATCCCGATGCCTCTCCGGGACTTCTCCTCTACCCATGAGGACTTAAACCCTGTGCAAATTTTGTCAACTCGGACGGTTGACGGTAATTCCACAATGATCCTACGACTCACGATCCTCCCGAGTTTAAACTCCTAGTGTGGCCGTAACCTCCTGTGCAGTATTTAAAGGCTTTAAACCTTGTGCACATTCTCTAGATATGACAGTTACAAGGGTTTTCCTTCCCTCCTGAACAAATCCTATGGTTCTAACACCATTGGTGTAAAGATCTGTTCTTCCCATGGCCATAGACCCCGCTGGCTGCAGTTTCACAGCACCACTAAACCTCCTGAGTTTAAAAACTCCTCAAGTATCTCCTTGACTCTTCAGAGCAAGCCAGGGTCTGAAATTGGTCCTCCTGACTCAATTTCCCCTCGCATTCTCAGTCCAAAGACTGCTCCACTGGCCCATCTAGGCTCAGTGTTGAAACCTTGGCTCTGATACCACTCTGTAGTGTACCTTTTCCCTACCGAGGTTTCCAACCTCTCAGTTACCATTCTATACATGAATGTTTACATAATTCGTACAGGAATTATAACCACATGCATTTAAGCATTAAGCACACTTAATTCTCAGAGTAAAATATATAAGTTACTAATACAATTAAACAAGCCATATCATTCAACAATAACTCATTTACACAGCGGAAAACATGATACATAAAAAGCACAGCATGCCAAATGTGATAAAACATAATTCAGATACTTATCTTTTAATAGCTGTAGAAGTCACCAACCAAGTGCAGGCTCCCACGAACCTCCCAGTCGTAAACCACATTGTTCATCATCTCAACAGCGGGTCACCCCCAAGATGGGACCGAGCTCCACCCCAGGGCAAGGAATCCTAGGCTAGGTTAAGGTTACAGGGAATTCAGTTATACACAACCATTAGGAAGGAAGCTCTCCCAGGAATATCCCACGCTCACTGCCCACAGAACCTCATTCCCCACATGCCTGTTCCACCCCAGGAGAGTGCACCTTCTCTATCACCTGAACAGTCCTTCGGCTGCTAGTCTCCCTTACCTTGGGTTACAGGAACAGACTGGACCAGAAGTCTCCAGGCTCTATGGCAGCTACAGGGTTCCTTCCAGGAGTTCTCTTCTCCCTCTGCGCACTCTCTCACCTGGAGGAGTCGCTCACAGGCCAACAAGCCTCACGCAGTCTAGTATTGCGTGGTCACAACAACCCACAGGGAACACAGACAAGGCCTCCCCAAACTGGTTCAGCAGTCACAGAATGATCTCACAATGATGATTTTGGAACAGGCTCCACGCACAAGCTAGATCATCTTTTCCCGAACAACCAAGGATTCTTCAACTCGAGTTCAACACAGGGTTCCTGTTCAGTAAATGCACTTATGGGTTTGCCTAGAACAGAAACAGACTCACAGCTCTGGACAGGGTGTACCCATTTTCTCAGGACAAACACAGGCTTTACGGATTTCAGAGATGAACCCGGGTATTCAGGCAGAGGTCGTACTGGTTCCCACGCTCTGAGGTTCGGGTTCGAATGGAGAGAAGATCCCCTCCCACGGTTCATCTTGGAAATTATATTTGCATGCACCAGGGTTGACACTTGTCACCCTGGGAACTGCATGCGTACCACAGCGTGCATCCCCTTTGCACGTTCCCTCCCTTGCTAGGAACTTAGGATAACAGAAATGCACATGTCTTTTTTTTTTAAATAATATTAAAATATTATTTCCCAGGCTTAAGCCCCTAGGCTTAGTCCTTAGGCTCATCACTTAGCCCCTTTCCCACCTTCCAGACCCTAATTTCTTGCCCACTCTGTGGACACTCAGTCCCCCATCACTCATTCATCGTGGTCGGTCTGCACTAGCGATGTTTATATTTTATTAATTGATCTGCATACATACAAGTACATCAGTAGGCTCCTGGCCTTCAACACTTAGGCCAGGAGCCTAAGTGTTGGATCGACGGTCTAGATGACATGTTGATCTGACGGTTCAGGTTCAGTCGGGATTTCTTTCATCACGATTTCAGGGTTTCTATTGTAATTGTTCACGGGACTCGTGAAACTCCGATTCCCGATTCTCTGATGAAGCCTCCTGTCGAGCTTCTCTCGGTGGCACTCGATCGTTGCCATGCGTCCTTCCAAATGGACGGTCCCAATTATGTTGGGATATCGAGACTTTCAATGTCCCAGTTCTCATGACCTTGAGAACTTCGATCTCCCGATGGCTTATCTCCCTTGCAGCTTCTGCAGATCTAACGGCTGTCGGCCTTTCAGGAAATTTGAATGGGATCCAATGGTCACTGGATCTCTGTCTTCCTTCTCCTCTGCAAACTCCTGTATATTGAGCTTTGTTGCGTGCATTTTCCTCAATGTTGTTCCTCCTGAGCTTTCATGTATGAATCCCCAAGGGATTTTATCCTTCTTATCCTGCCATCTCCACTGTTGTACTTGCCATCAATGACAAGCATACGCTACTTGTTAAACTTTTTCCAACAATCTCTCCCCTTTCGCATTGATGGCAACTACAACACCCGAATTCTTTTCTCCCCCTTTGACATCAATGTCAAAGAAGAGACATGCTCCCCCTGAGCTATTGCAGTAAATGTAAGAGGCATTAGATAACCAAACAATACAAATCTCCCCCTAACAGGATGGACTCTTTTAGGTGTGAAACGAAATGACACCCAGCTTCTGTCTGAGATATTCAAACGGTGTCTTGGCTAGGGGCTTAGTAAAGATGTCTGCAATTTGTTCTGAAGTGGGAATGTAATGGACCTGAACAATCTGATTGGTCACCTGCTCTCTCAGAAAATGATATTTTATGGGAATATGTTTTGTCTTGGAGTGGAGGATAGGATTTTTAGACACACTGATGGCACTTGTGTTATCACAATGAATTGGGATCAGTGCAGTATATTTTACCTCTAAGTATGCAAGTGTCTGAATCATCAATAATACCTGTGTGCAACAGGTAGCAGCAGCAATGTACTCTACCTCTGTGGTTGATAAAGAAATGGAACCTTGCTTTTTACTAAGCCAGGCTACTAAGGAGTTACCCAAGAAGAATGCTCCTCCACTAGTGCTTTTTCTTTCATCAACACAGTTTGCCCAATCTGCATCTGAATAAGCGGTCAACTGAAGACTTTGATTTCTGGGATACCACAGACCATAAGTCATTGTTTCTTTTAAGTACCTGAATATTATTTTGACAGCTTGCAAATGACTATGTTTAGGTGCAGCCTGATATCTTCCTACCATTCCTATAGCATGCATTATGTCTGGGCGAGATGTTGTGATGTATAGCAGGCTTCCTATCATTGATCGATATGAGCTTTGATCAACATCAGGTGAAT
>CBVK0101536866.1:0-22918 GCA_900067695.1 Picea abies | reverse complement strand
CTCTTCCGATCTCACTGATGAGGAGCAGACTATCAGCTGTGTGCAATATTTGTTCTTGGTTTACTCTCATTCCGACACACTTTACGATCTAATCCCTAACACTCCTTTTCCATTGAATGATCCAACAAAACTTGCTTTGAAACCAAGTTGTGTTTCACAACAAAACTTGGTTGCACAAAATCCTACCCCTCCACAAGGGGGAAACACAAGTCATTCATACCATGGGGATGCTTCGTCGAGCACCTTTGAGGTGTACATTTTTAAGGCAGTTAATGTGAAAAATCGAGAAAACACTTAATACACTCCTCCCAGTGATCAGACTAAGGGAAAGGTTGTCGATCATCCCTCCACATCCACTCCTCCTCCATCTTCCAATCCTCTTAAAATTGAGAAGCCAACCTCTGATGTAATGTTTCACCCATCCAAAAGCGTAATTCAAAAAGAGACATGTAATCCAAATACATGTGCTTCCAAAAAGTACAACATTGTTGAATATTTTTCACAAGAACCTTGTGCTATGTCAACCCTCAAAGTTCTACAGAACTAGACAAGTCAACATAGAACCCTATTGTCATCTCTTGGAGATATGGATCCAAAAAGCATCGAATCTGATCAGGTTTAATTTGGATTACTTTAACAAGAGTCTCTCCCTCCACTTATCATTCCAAGTTCAAATTTTGGTCAGTGGTGTAATATCCTCAAATTTTAGAAAAATAGATTCTAAGATGAATTTAGAAATAAATTTCAATTTTTGGAAAATTTAGATTTGGAAATAATTTTCCATTTATGGAAAATCTGAATTTGGAATTTTGGACTATTTATTTTACTATTTGATGACTGTTGGAAAAAGGTTTGACTTTCCCAACTGTCCTCTTTTATTGGACACATGTATGAGAAAAACTTTTAATAAATTAGACGATGGAAGAAAAATGGAACAACCAGGTTAGAAATAATAGACCATGACTCCATGAGTGGGGAACAAGTTTGAGTTACCTCAAAGATGATTTTTACAAGTGGCAGAAGTTGAATTTGACCACTAGCAGCCCCTAAAAATCAAGGAGTTGTAAAGCTACGAATTTCCCCAAGGACAGAAAGGAATGGAAATACCTAGGCATAAGAACATATACAACATATGTGGATGGAAATTGGCAAGGCCTAAGAAGCTCCAAAGCTCAGTGAGTGTCTTTAGAGTTGGCCAATCACAAATGACCTGGATGTTGGCTGGATCAACATGAACCCCATGGTCATCAATAATTTTTAATGTATCCTAGGCATTGGACCCTGTTCATGCCGAAGGAGATTTTTTCCAAATTTCCATATAGCTTGTGTTGTCATAGAGTGTGTAGAAACTACTAAATATGTTATAAGTTTTCCAACCAAATATTTTTGAAGCTGACGATGTCATCCAAATACACCACCACAAAATAATTATTGAAAGGACACAAGATATCTTCCATCATTCTCATGAAAGTTGGTGGGGAATTTGTTAAGACAAAGGGGATGACCAACCATTCGAAAAGGCATTCTTTGGACTTGAAGGCATGCTTCCATACATCAGTCTTCTCTATTGGTACCTAGTGGTATCCAAACTTCATATTAATCGTACTGAAGTATTTGGCCCACTTGATCTTTTTAAGGAGATCGCCAATTCCAGAAATTAGGTACTGGTTCCTGACTGTGATTTTATTAGGGCCTAATAATCAATGCAAAGTCACAAGGTCCTATATTTCTTCAGCAAAAGCATGATTGGGCTTCCACAAAGTGATGAGCTTGGTCGTATGTACCCCCTTTTTAGCAGCTCTTGGATCTGGCGCTTGATTTTCCTCATTTTTTTTATAAAAAGCAATGATATATTGGCCCATTGGGTAATAGTGTGCGTCGGGGGTTAGATCAATTGAGTGGTTGACCTGAAAATGCAGAGGTACCCCTTTGGGTGAGGATAATATGTCTTTTTATTCTTCCAAGACCTTATCTAATTCCTTCTATTGCATCAAGATACCTGTCATGGAGGCCATGTATGTGGTGGAAAGCTTCCTCTCACTTTGAGAGAGAACCACAAAGAAGACAAACTTCTCGATTTGAGAGATGAACTTCTTGCATTACTTGAAAGAGATCAAGGAAATAGAAGTAGGTGGGACTACCTTGGGTATCCTATACAATTTCCTGTCCAAAGTAATGATAACACTATGAGGCCAAGACTCATATACAACATGATGTTTCCATAAATAAGGTTTTCCCAAAAAAAAAATCACAAAATTCAAGGGGGCGACACACACAATACCTCATCTTTGAAGGCATTAATATCGTAGGGCATGTGAAATTGTTGGATAACGCAAAGATCACTCCCTTGAAGGATCCATCCAATGGTGTACGGTTGTGGGTGTGGTGTTGTCGGTAGAGCCAACCACTTGATGAAATCTATTGATATGAGGTTCTTTTGGATACCACTGTCAACGATGAAGTGCAGTGGAGTACCCTTCACCCACATCTGTGAATGAAAGAGGCACTCACCTTCCTTTGTTTCATCAGGTTCACCAAGATGGACCTTGGTGGTAGCAACGATGGCATTGGGTTCTATGTCAATGATCCATCGCCCTTTTTCTGGTTCTGACTCATATTCAGAGCCATCATATGATTCATAGGCATTCACCTCGACAACCAATGACTTATTTGAGTGGAATTTAGTGGTGTTATGCTAGGATATCTTATGGAATTCATACCATTTCCCTGTGTCTTTCTTTGTAATCCCATTTTCCTTCTTTGTTTTTAGTTTTTAATGGTTGTCCTGAGGCTGTCCATCCTTCCTCTGCCATTTCTTCCACAATTGGAGGCCGCCTTTTCCCTGATTTTACTATGAGGAGTTCAAAGACACAAAATGTTACCTCTTTTGTTTAATATTCTACTCAATTTTGACAGCATGTCAATAGGTTGCACCCAAGGATGAGATTTCCAGAAATTCCATTTATGTGTGGATGTATCTATGCAGACCTCCATAGTACTTGAGCACTATATGTCTCTCAGAGTGTTTGATACCTAGCTTGGTGCGTAATGTATGGAAGACATTGGTGAACTCTGGCACTGTTTAGTCCCTTTCTTATCGCAGTGTGGTTCATCTTGTATATAAGTCATCATAACTTACAACAGGGTAGTATTGTTCCTTAATAACATCCCTGAAAAAACGTCAAGTGCGTGCGACTACAAATAATGTAAATCACTGTGTTTCCTTTTTCTCAAAGAAAGTATCCCACCAATATTTTACATGGGGTATGACCTTAAGTAGTGAAAATGTAATATTTTCTCTATCGGAAAAATTATGGACATAAAAATACCCTTCTAGAAGTTTCAACCATTTTTCTATACCATCTGCATCTATTTGACCTTCAAATATAAGAATATCAAAATTGAGTTGTACCTTGAAGGGAGTGGTGCCTCCGCCCAAGGAAGATGTGTTGCATGTTAGCATCCATTGAAGGATTTGTGCAAATTTGTCCATCATATTGTTCCTATGTCATGCGAGGGATTCCTCGAGCAACAGTTTAAAGTGATCTCCTTCCCCTACATCTCTCTTTTCGCCCCCCATGGGGGGTCTTCAGGTTTGGTGAGGCCAATCTTGCAAAGGCTCAACTGGTTCAAGTCCCAACTGCTTATACCCTGACCTCATTAGGACATGACCAAAGAAACAAATGAAGAGAAGACCACTCTAATACCACTAATCTAGATTTATGAGCATACCGAAATGAAACATAGATATATAACATTAACATATATATACATAGAAAAATAACATAAATACAACAAAACTTAACTTCTATTCAATAAATAAATCTATTAAAACTGTAAAATGAAGAATGAAACAATCTTACTCAAATGGTAGTAGTTAACTTTGAGAAGAGATGTGGTGGCTACGCGCATTCATCTGAGCACATTACAACGAGGCCTCTAGGATATTTTAGCATCCATAAGTAATAATAAAAACTAGACATCTAAAAACCTAACCCTAGCAGATGAAGTGCAAAAATTCATGTGGGCCCTAATGGGGTAAGTTGGTACATCAACTTCTCGGGGTCGTAACTTTTTCATACAATCTTCATTTTAGGCGCATGATATCCCATTGGAAAGGCCTATCTAAGGAGTACACATTATGCCATCACACTCTAACTTTGTCTATAGTGTGACTGTGGTGGGCCCATAAAACATTGTTTATGGCCTGAAAACGACCCCGGAAGTTTAGGACCCAAAAATCTATAGAAAATTATGAAGATGAAAATTGTATGTGAGCCATTTGGAAGATGTGGGTGGCCACCATTATCCACCTAGATCATAGGAACTATATGTATGTTACATATGGTATCAAATTTGTAGGTTACAACACTTAGACCTAATGAGCATCATCATAAAAATATAAAGTGTTTGATGAAAAACTAACAAGCAAATTGTTCATTGTTACAAACAAACTATTTCAAAATTTTGGTAACCATGTCTACAAAGAATGATGAAGAAGAAAGAACTGAAGGAAGTAATAATAGAAAACCTCAAAGAAATCCAGAACTCCCCAGTGAAAGTAGCTCAACCACACAGCTTTTGGAAACAATGAGAAATCTAATAGTAGAGTTACAAACATTCACGGTGATAATGAGAAATTGAAGAAAGCAGAGGGAGATCAACAGGAAATAAATGACATGGTTTTCCGAACAATAGCAATGAAAAAGAGCCCAAAGAATAATGACATGGATGAGGAAGTCAATAAAAAATCTTCAAAAGATTCAAGCAAAGGAACTAAGAAATAAAATAGTTCATCTAATGACACATACATGACTAAAAACATAATGTGTACAATGAATAAATGAAAACAAATGGATCACTTATATCAATGGTTTAAGAAAATAAAACCTTATGCTTTTGATGGAGAGTCCAAAACTAGTGAAGAGGCATAAGCCTGGTTACTTGACATAAATAAATATTTCGAGATTTACAATTACTCTAGTAATATGAAAGTGAGGATGGCCATCTATAACCTAAAAGGTAAATCTAGTATATGGTGGCAGGATTTAAAGTTATCCAAGGATTTAAAGGAAAATAAAATGGAATGGACAAACTTTAAAAAATATTTTAAGAAACAATATTTATCTGAAAACTATTATGAAACAAAAACCAAAGAATTTTATGAGTTAAAGCTATGACATATGTCTATGGAAGATCGGATGACCAAATTTCTAGAACTGTTGAGGTTTGTGCCTTATATAAAGGATGAAAATGTGAAATTTCAAAGATTTCTAAGTTGCTTACCTCTGTCATATAAAGATAGAATATAATTTGATAATCCAAATACCTTGAATGAAGTACTATGAAAAGATAGAATATGTTATGAATCATACAAGAAACAGTCTGAAAATACAAAAGCATGGACAAAAAAGAAATAGGAGAAACTTAATCAGAGAAAGAAATATTTCAAGCCATCATCATTTCATAATATGTCCAAAGGACATCAAGAAAACAACTCCAGGAACTCACAAGTACAAGGGGGAAATAAATCTATTAATTTGGGATTTAAGAAAGCTACTAATAATTCTAGAGAACCATTAAAATGTTGGGGATATAGTGAACCACATTTTTTGAGAAATTGTCCATACATACATTTTGCAATCAAAACCATTTAGAATATACAAGAAGCTTCAATAGTTGGAGATATTGGCAAAATAATTCATAGAATCAATTCTACTCTAGATGGCGGGGAAGCAAATCATCAATATACCATTGTAGAAATTGAAGGTAAAATCCACGACAATAAAGTTTCTATTTTAATATACCTAGGAACAAGTCTAAGTTATATTACTCCACCATTGGTAAACTCTTGCAAACTAGAAAAATTAAAACATTTTAAATCTTAGCTAGTAAAATTAGCAACATGTACTAAATGAAAAGTAACTGAGTTCATTTCTGATTGTAAATTGGGAATAATTAGTTATGATACTAAGGTGAATTTAAATGTATTACCTTTAGGATCATATGACATTATTATAGGTATGGACTGGTTAGAGAAGCATAAATTTATACTAAACTATTATGAAAAATATTTTACCTACAAAGATGAAAGTGGAGTAACAAGGACAATACACGGAATTATTAAACCTGTTTCTATAATACAAATATCATCCCTACAATTTAAAACGTGCATTAGTAAAGGTTGCAAGATATAAACTATTCAAGTGAAAAAATTTCTAAATGAAGAAAGAAAACCAAAATTATAAGATTTCGTTGTCCTTCAAGAATTTTAAGATGTATTTGTAGAGGAAATACCTGAACTACCTAAAAAAAGGGAGATAGACTTTTCTATTGATTTATTACCTGGATCTTCACTATTATCAAATGCACCATACAGAATGAGTAGCCCTGAATTGACTAAGTTAAACATCCAACTACAAGAATTATTGGATAAAGGATACATTAGTCCAAGTGTTTATCCATGGGGAGGATCAATATTATTTTATTATTTGTCAAAAAAAAAGATGGACCTTTCTGGTTGTGCATCGATTATCATCAATTGAATAAAATGAAAATTGAAAATAAATGCCCCTTTCCCATTTATTTGACCAAGTTGCAGGAGAAATAATATTCTCTAAATTGGATCTAAGGTCTAGTTATCACCAAATAAGAATAAACAAAAAAGATATTAATAAAAAAACTTTAAGAACATGTTTTGGAAATTATGAGTGTAGTGATCCCATTTGGACTTACTAACACTGCAACAACTTTTATATGCTTAATGAATAGTATATTCAACCGATACTTAGATAATTTTGTCTTGATCTTTATTGACAATATACTAATTTATTCAAAATGAAAAGAAGAACATGAACAACATTTGAAATTAGTATTACAAACTCTAAGGGAACATAAACTATATTCTAAGTTCGACAAATGCAACTTTTATCAAAGCAAAATACACTATTTGGGACATGTAATATTGTAAGATGGAATTGTAGTAGACTCTGAAAAGATTAAATCAATTATGGAATGGAATGTACCTAAGAATGTAACAGATATACGATCATTCATGGGAATTACAAGTTATTATTGATGGAAGTAGAATATTATAGATCATCATTTTCTTATGAACAAAGGCCCTTTGAAGAAGGTTTGAAATATTTGAACTTCCGATTAAAACCAAAAAGTTACAAAAAGGAAAATTGGGCTTGGCTTATAGAAAAGATGGAAAAAAGATTAAAGGGGTGGAGCTTCCACTAGTTATCTAGAACTAAAAGACTCGTTATTGTTAAATTAGTTTTGGAAACCATGCCTATTTATTAGATGTCCCTGGTATGAATCCTTAAAGGAACTTTAGAAAGGCTAAGAAGATTATGTTCAAAGTTCCTGTGGGTTCGGTCTAAATAATATTTTGTATTACCATGGTTAAAAGGGAGTGTGTTGGCTGACCCTAAACAAATGGGGGGCTGGGGTTTAAAAAATATCCATCTCTTTTCAAAATCCATGGCTGCAAAACTAGGTTGGATACTTTTAAAAACCTCAAGCTTATAGACATGCTTAATCATCTAGAAGTACATCTACCCTGACTCAATTGATGAGTGGATCAAATCCCCAATCAAGAACTGTAAAAACTGTTCAATAACATGGACAACCACCCAGGAATATTTTCACGTGATAGGGGATGGTTTGGCAAGGGAAACAAAGTTAGAATTGGCTTGGATCCTTGGAAAGGTAGTAATGGTATACATATTCTTCCGCAGGCTCTGGTAGAAAGGATACATCTGTAAGGATTCTTTCATCTATCTCAGGTAGTAGGTCCTACTTCCACTACTATCTGGAGATATGGATGGTTGTTTGTTGATCAGATAGGCCTAGATGGTGAAACTGTTGTTTCTTGATCAGGTTTCATTATTGGACTGAGAGAATACCTTATCAGGATAACTATTAGAGAGGATGAACTCACTTGGAAGCACTCCCCTTTTGGGTACTACACTTTGAAGGCTAGATACACTTTGATTAATGTAGATCAAATGCAAATTGATCTGATCTAGTGGTGGAAGGAGGTTTGAAGATCAAATCTCCCGTAAAGGAAAAAAAAATTCTTTGGTGTATATTGAAGAGGAAAGTGAAAACTTGAGAGAGAATGAGAATTAGGAATTTAGAAGGGCTCGGCTAGTGTAGTTTATGTAAAAACATGGAAGAAACTTTATTACATTTTTTTTCAAACGGCCCTTTACAAAATTTGTTTGGAAGGAGGCTTCGGTCTGCCTCAATCGGGATTTCTCTTGGCAGGGGCCCTTAATAGAGGATGCTTGGAGAACCTGGTTAGACTCGAGGGAAATTGCAAAGATCAAAGCCCTTCCTTCCCTGATTATGTGGGGAGTGTGGTTAGCCAGAAACTGGACCATTTTCAAAAATGTCATTGCCGTCCCTGTTCGAGTGGCGATTCATTTTCTTGACACCTTATCCTTTTTCTCAGAAGAAAAACTTACCTCCTCCAAGGGTGATTCATGTGGAGGAAGTTGAAAAATCAAGGCCTTGGGCCTTCTTTGATGGGGATTCCTTGATAGATGGTCAAAAGTGTAGAGGAGGGGCAATCCTTTTCTTATCAGATTCACATTCTTTCTTACTTAATTTAGGTCTTGGGCCCAGCTCAAATAACTTTGCAGAACTAATGGCCATAAAATTCTTGATAATTTGGGTTAAAAAAAATAAGTCTCTTCTTTACAGATATTTGGAGATTCCATGCTAATTGTAAACTGAATGAACAAGATTCAGAGGAGTTATAATGCCAGAGATATCCCTTTGGTGGAAGAAGTTCTAAGCTCCCTGGACTCTTTTAACCCTCTCTCTATTAAACATGTTTACAGGGAAAGGAACGAGAGGGCCGATAAAATATTTAAAGAGAGTCTTCATCTCAGGAAGTGATCAATAGAGGAATTACTGGAGGGATCCTCTTTGGGGGTCCAAATCAGATCTTTTATGTAATTCGTAGACATATTTTCGTGCAGTCTTGATTTTTGTGGGGAAAATTCAGAATATATACCATAAAGGTTTTATGTTTTTGAAGTCTAAATGGTGCTTCAGTGTTTTCATTCGGGCTTTGTATTATCATGGTATGAATGTACAGGCCTATAGTCTAATGTTGGTGGCGGATTAAGCTATGTTCAATTCTCTTCTGAGTTTTTGTATTGGGATTTATTGAAGGGTTGTTGCCCTTGTCTTTCTTGCTCTAACAAAGGCCGATTATGATGTAGATATTCCTGATTAATTATATGAAATGTTCAGCTATTTTTAGTGAGGAAAAATTAATGAAATTGATTAATTAATAAAATTAAAATTTTTAAAATAACTTTATGAATTTTTTTTATCTAATAAAAAATATTTATATTGTTTATGGTTTATATTTCAAAAATATAGAATTCTATAAATATTTATTATATGAATTGCTATTTGTAGTGAATATTTATTATGGTGTCTCACTCATATTAATATTATAAATGTTAATATATATATATGTGTGTGTAAATTTTGCATTAAAGAAACAATATCAGACTAGGCTAATAATTATGTTTAGCTTTATATTATAATATTTATGTTTAGCTTTATATTTATGACATATCAGACTATAGCTAATAATCTTTACTAGGGAGAAGAAAAACTTATAAAGCTAAACATAAATAAACATATTGCATTCACAATTGATGACTGATTTTATGTATACAAGTTATACAAGTTTATCAATTAATAATAAATGTAGGACTAGAGAGTAATCTTGTTTGATTTTTATAGAAAATTAACATTATTTTATGGTGTTGTCTAACTATTCTATTAAATGGATTTTTAATTAGGTTTAGTAAATTTGCATAAAATTATTATTTTTTTATTGTTTAAAATCCATTTTTAAATGAAGTAATGAATTCAACATGATGAAAATCTACAGATTTAAGAGAAAAATGTTTCTGGAAAAAAATGTGGAAGAAGAGTCATTTCTAGAACAATGAATAAAAATAATACTTTAGTATTTAATTTTTAAATAAGAAATGTTTGGATAAGTAATAATTGTTAAACCATGTTATTGGTACTTGTTGTGGTATATGTAAACATTAATTTTGAATTAAAAAAGTTATGTATATCTAATTTTTGAATAAGAAATGTTTGGATAAGTAAGAATTGTTAAAGGTTGTGGAGGAAACATAAAAGTTTTCTTTATATTATATTAATTATATTATATTAGGGAAAAGAAAATATTATAAAGCTAAATATAAATAAACATATTGCATGTATTCTATGTATATAAGTTGAGCAATTAATAATAAACTTAGGATTATATAGTAAAATTGTTTGATTTTTATAGAAAAATAACATTATTTTATGGTGTTGTTTAATTGTTCTACAAAATGGTTTTTTAATCTAACTAAGTAAATCTGCACGAAATCATTATTTTTTATTGTTTAAAATCTATTTCTGAATGCACTAATGGATTGAATGCAGTAATGGATTCAACATGATGAAAAATGCACGGACTCAGATTATACATAAATAATCACTTAAATCTGCAGATCTAACAATTACTTGTGGGATTTTGGGCAAATGTTCCCTGAAAATTTTGAGGAGAAGAATCATTTAGTAAAATTATTCTCACTAAATTTTAAACTGTAATGAAAATTTCCCTATATATTATTTTAAATTAAGATTGTCTAACTATTCTACAAAATGATTTTTTCGTCTAAATATACAAAAATAATCATTCTCACAAAATTTCCAGTAAAAATCTCCACAAACAAAATCCCAGAAAAGAAAATATAACCAACACTATTTTATCCCAGAAAAAACACAACATTTTCATTATTGATAAAAAATTACCTCATAAACATATAACTCATATAACTCATATTCAAGGACGATATATTGACACTATTTCATCCAAAAAGCACCAACATTTTCATTATTGATAAAAATTACCTCATAAACATATAACTCATATTCAAGGACGATATATTGAGGATTCTATGCATATATAGAAAAAACTAAAATATTGTGTTGAATTAATCATATTTATTCATAAAGTACATGGCATACATTCGGGAATCGAGGAGATTGACAGGGAGGTAACGGGGTTCACGAGATGGGCAGACGGGAGACAGAACTGGTGGTTGATGCGAAAACGCAATTTTAACACTGAGAACTTATAGATTTACCAGTTGTGAAACTTGCAAGTAAATATAAACACTAAAATTTCCCTGATAGGGATATATCACAGCCAGGGCTGGAATTTGACGTCTTACAGGACGTTTTTTTCAATTTAAGATGTATTTGATAGGTAGATACAAGTCTACACGTCATTATTTACTGTCATGTAAAATTTGAACGTCATTTTTCTTTCATTTTAATAGATTAATCTTATTTTTTTTTTTTTTCATTAAGAAGTTTTGGTTACAAATTTTTGTATATTAGAGAAAAAAAAATGAATTGCTTAAAACTTAAAATGAGGGGCACAAAAAACAATCAAATTTTACTTGATAGATAAGATAAATTTAAAATTCCAGACCTGATCACAGCTGTAGTTTAAATGTTGTACGGGAATTATTTTTCTATAGTTTAAATGTTTAATAAAATTATTTTTCTAAGTAATTTTTTTTAGAATATTTGCTTGAAATTGGTTAAAAAATTATTAGATCTACAAAATCAAATTCTTTATTTAGAAATGAATTTAAAAAATAAAGAATAATAATTTTATACAAATTTATGTCATCAAATTCTTAAAAAAATAATCATTTCATAGAACAATTAAATAACATCTATATCACCAAAATACCAAACTTACAAAAAAATTGAACCTAAAATCTCAATTTCCCAACCAAATAAGATGTCATCAAATAATAAGATGACATCAAATGCAAGTTATCCATTCACATGGAATATGGTAGCATTGAGCACCAAGACATCATTACAATAATTGCAAACATTCAATGTTAAACTGGTGCATTCTTTAACCATTATACCGTTAATGCATAAAACCATTAATATAAAGTATATAATTACAAAAATAGACCAAATTTAGATTCATAAGTTAGCTAAACTAACAAGAAAAGTTAGGCATATCTAACCAAATTGATCTCAAATTTTATAAGTAACTAAAAGATTACATGCCTTTGAAAAATCATAACTTTCTCAAATGCCTCAACTTTCTTTAAAAAGTTTAATTGAAGCCTATTTTTTAGGAAATAAGTGTCAACAAATGTGTATCCATCTTATATGTAAGATGGAGATTAGATGCTTTTGGAAAACCATAACTTTCTCAAATGCTTTGTCTTTTTCTAAAAAGTTTAATTTAATCTTAATTTTTAGGAAATAAGTGTTGGATCAACAAATATGTGTCCATCCATTAGAAGAGTAGAATACAACCTCTTTCTTTAAAAATTTTAATTTTTAGGAAATAAGTGTTGATCAACAAATGTGTGTATCCATCGGTTAAAAGAGTAGAATAAAACTTTTAGGTCACTGAGTAAAAAAAAAATTTGTTAAAATTAAAATATTTATACTTTTAAGTAATAATTTCAGTTTTTAAAATATTTTTAGTAAATAAGTGTTGATCAACAAATGTGTGTATCCATCGGTTAAAAGAGTAGAATAAAACTTTTAGGTCACTGAATGTAACAGAGTAAAAAAAAGTTGTTAAAATTAAAATATTTATATTTTTAAGTAATAATTTCAGTTTTTTAATTTTTTTCAATTATATTTTAAATATTTTTTAACATTTAAATATATTTAAGAAATAGTAGTATATTAAAAAAAAAAAATTTAAGGAATATTGTGGTCAGCAACAAGTAAGATAAATTCACCTCTTAAACCAATTGAGCTAACCCTCACTCTTGTAGCACAATAAAATAATCAACATAAATTCATCTTAATTTTAAATTTATTAAGCATTAAAATATAAAATATATAAAATGATTAAAATATTTCAATTTAATATATATGATGATGATTGACGTCTACTCAATTGGTCTATAGGACCTTAAGAAGGTAAGAGATTACTTAGATTTCTTTAAAATTGTATTTCTATGTTCAAAAAGCCTTGAGAGAAGCCTTCCAAGATCACCATAGTTTTGATGACTTGGGAAGTTAGGAAGATATGTATGTGGCATGCATTGTTAAATTGGGATCTAATATGGGTATAGGCATGACAATTTAAGAGGAAGCGATTTTCAGCTTCTACCCTCTTAGTGTCACAAAGATGATAGATTCTTTCATCCCATCGTGTTTTAAGAATTGTCTAATGTCCAATTTCACTATGTAGCTAGTGAGACTTTGTTTTTATTTTAGCAATGTTGATTGTCTAATGTCCAATTTCACTATGTAGCTAGTGAGACTTTGTTTTTATTTTAGCAATGTTGATTTTCTTCTTTCTGCTTCTCAAAACTAAGAGGTACTTTTGATCTTCTAAATTAGGCTTGACCACCTTCTTTTAGTATCTTCATTATTATTTATCCACTAATTCTTTATCTCACCACATATTATCCTTAAATTTAGAAGTGATAATATTTCTAATGTTATTTGTATTATGCATGATGGCCTCTTCTTGTATTCCCCAATGATTTAGCCAAGATTTGACATATTTATGCCATCCACGCTTGAGCCACTAGTGGTTTTTGTTAGAGTTTGAAGAAATTTTTGGGAACCTCTTGTCATCCATGTTGTTTATCTTGTTCTTGTAAGTTAGGTATGAAATCATATCAATTCTCTCAATGGGAGAAAGACTTGTTTCTATGACTATGATGGGATAGGGTGTATTTTCCTTAATTTTGAATTATAAGTTATAAAATTCTTTTGGATTTTTTCTTATTTTCTTGAGGATTCTTCGGGACTTCACATCCATATAGGATAACCAGAGTAATGAAAGTGTGAAAGATTATTTTTTTTTATCCCAAAGCCAAAGGTTTGTTGATTTACAATAGTGTTCAAGCCCATAATAATATTTCCACCCTCCATTTATCCTTCTTTCAACAATATAGTTCCAATTGAGCCTATGGTGGATATCGATTCAAAGATATTTATATGAAGGGACTTCCTCCAAGTTATTGTTGTCATAAAAAAACATATTGCAGGTGATCATTTTGGATTTAATTATCATAACCATTGTTTTGTCAGTGTTCATAAGCATGTCCATACTAGAGAAGAACTCCTTGAGGACTATTAGTTGCTTACCTAGGTGATAGGAACTTTTCATCATAAGAACAATATCATCAACATAAAGAAGAAGGATGATGACTATACCAGTGAGAGTCGTGCCAACACAACATGCATCCACCAAACAATATTCTAACTTGTCAATATAGATGCCGAAAAGGGTAGCAGATAGGGGACAGCCTTGCTTGACTCCAATATTATAGTCAATTTCTTCTGACCATCCCTTAGTCTTCTTAAACTTGGAAATAACTTTCTCATATAGGATTACTATAATATCTCTTAACTCTAAAGGGACTTTAATCTCTTCTAACTTGTTCCACAGGTTAGTCCTCGACATAGTGTAAAATTATTTTTCTAAGATCAATGAAACAACAAAGGAGATTAGTTTTATCATTACAACACTCCTCTACAATGATCCTAAAATTAACAAGGTGGTCCACAATGGAACAATATCCTCTAAACCCAGCCTACCCTCTAGTGTTGAAATAATGTAACTGCAAAGTGTATTCTTATTATTATTTGATCACGTCGGCTATTGTAAAAGGACCAAATCCCTTTTTGCAAATTGGTCATAATATAATTGTAATAGGCAAAGAAGAAGTCGGCCCCATAATATAATAAAGGTGGTTATAACCACCCAGATTAAGAAGTCGGCCCTGCGAGTGAAGAGACACTTCACACATGCCATATTAGTATAAATAAGAAGGATAGTGCCTCACTTAGACACACCTCACTTGCTCAATGAAAGAAAAGTTTCAGAGCTACTATTGGAGAAGAAAGAGAAAGAGAACCACATTTTTGGGAGAGGATCTTCTGTATTAGCTTGAGTTATCTCTTGGCATTGTATTGGCTATCTATAATAAGGAAGTTTTACTGGGTTTTCTTCCCCTAGAGGATTTCCCAGGATAAATGTTGTGTCTCTTGTGATTGTGTATTTCTCAGTGATCTTGTCTTATGTTGTTTTTATCTATTGAAATGCAAAGAACTAAAATAATGGCTTAAACATTAACATGGCATCAGAGCCAAGTTGAAGAGAGCATCTTTCACAAGAGAAAAGTGAAAAATGTCAATGTTGTCATACATGCAAATTAGGGATTTTTGTTGGTGAGGTATTTCATTCCTAAAACCATCTAGAAAAGTACGCCCTCCACCAAGGATCATTTTGGCACCTTCAGCGCACATTTTCAGTGGCTAGATCTTCTGGAAAGTGAAACCCTAGTTTCACAAAGTACCAGAAAACCAGAGTACTAGAAGTACCAAAAAACTAGAAGCACCACTCCATAAATCTACAGATCAAGTTTGAGGGGGTAAAAGTTTTATTTTCATAAATCTGACTGCACCAACTTACTCGTCTCAGCTCAACGCATCTATCTCCTGGATCAAAATTTCAAATTTTGAAGTTTGAAAAAATAGGTTTTCCTCATAAAACCCTAAGTTGCAGTTGCAGTTGTAATCTCAGAACCAGTTGCAGTTGCAGCCATAGCACCAGTTACAAACACCCTTGAAGTTTTTAAGAGTTGGTAATGATTACCGCTACTGCCAGATGGTGCCACTACCTACAAATTCCATCAGAGGTATGTACTCACATATGTTTAAATAGTTAAAACTTTAAAGAGTATTTGCAGGAGAAGGGATATCTTGCCATAGATCCAGAAGGATCTCAAGATCCAACACATTCAAAGGAATGATGCAACTCAGGTGTGATTATTCTGATATGCATCCATTTGTTATATTGATCAATGTTGCATGTTGTAGCTATGACCATCATTCTAACCTTTTCTGAGTCAAGGTATTAGATGGATTAAAATTTGAGATCATAGAGCTTATCCTCTAACCCAATCTTCTGTCAAGATAATGTATTGTCTTAGTACAGAAGACATGTTGAAAAAAGCATTCGTCATCTTGAGTGAAGGAGAATCGAAAGAAAAGAAAGCACTCATTCCTGAGGACAAGGCTCCAGGTTTGATTAATCAAGTTAATAAGATTCAAAGTTACACATGACAAGTTGATGACTATAGTTGAGATAGAAATCTTTGTAAAGTATCATACTTTATAGCATGTGAGCATATAGAGGTAAATGCTTAACCTAATCATTTGTTTGATACAACTAACACCTCCTCTAAGAAGAATCTCGTGTGTTAGTTCCAGGTTTCCATGGAGGAATGTTTGATCACAACACTATGAGAGTGTTGGTCCCTCATTTCGTATTGTATTCCTTACCTTAAATATTTGCTTTAGACAAATTACAAGTGATATCTCTAAACGAGATACTATGATGATTGTTCATGCTATTGATTTATATTATCAAAAGGATATTATTCTTGCCTGCTGTTTTGTTGACCTTGCTCCAGGTCATAGGTAATAACCCTGAGGAAGCTATAGTGAAGGTTGCAGAAGGAAACGTGCTAAAGGAGATACCGTAAATGAAGAAATCATCATTGGAAAAGAAGAAGGTGGCTTGTATAATCTAAAGGGTCACTCAGAAGATGCCATGACCCACGCCATTGAGAATCCATGTGAACTTTGGCATAGAATACTAGCTCACATTAACTACAAGGCACTACCATACATATGCAAAGCGGTCACAGGTTTACCAGAACTCAAGGTTGACAATGAAGGCATATGAAATGGATGTGCACAAGGGAAGAACATCAAGAACCCTTTTCCAAAGAGAGACAACAAAGAAGAAGAAGTCCTAAAAATCATTCATTCAGATGTGTGTGGCCGAATGCCATCGTCTTCCATTAGTGGCAAATTCAAGGAATTCAAAGCCTTTATAGAGAATCTTTCTGAAAGAAAGAACAAGATACTCAGGTCAGATAATGGAGGAGAATACACCTCAAAAGAGTTTGTGAACTTCTGTAAAGTTGTTGGGATCAAGAGGGAACTCACTACTCCCTATAATTCTCAACAAAAAAGTGTGGCTGAAAGAAAGAACAGAACGATAATGGAAGTTGTGAAGACCATGATCCACGATCAAGATCTTCATATGTGATTATGGGCAGAAGCAACAATGACAACCATTTATGTGCAAAACTGATTATCCCATAGTGCACTTGGGTTCAAGACCCCTAAAAAGATGTTCACTGGAAAGAAGCCAGAGGTAATCCATCTCAAAATATTTGGCTACCCAATTTTTATACATATTCTGAAAGAGAAGATAAACAAGATGGAACCTTCAGGAAAGAAGGGAATATTTGTGGGATACTATGAGGTATCCAAGGCCTTTAGAATTTACGTACCAGGTGACCACCACATTGAGATCAACAAGGATGTGACTTTTGATGAAGATGAAACACTCAAGATGCCATCTTGAAGAAGTACATGAAGAAGAACCCATAATCCCCAGAACTGCAGAATCAGTGAGGGAGGTTCCCAGAACTGCAGAACCAGTGAGGGAAGATGTAGTGTCCCCTGATGAGGAAATTCTAGAAGATCATGATATAGTAGAATTTCAAGAACCGCCTCAGATGATGATCCTCCATAAAATAAATCCATCTTGGGCTAGATATCTCATTCAAGATGGAGAGAAGTATGGTGTTCCCCAAGGAACCATGAGACAGGTGAAAAGACCAAATCCATTCTCCAGTTATATGGATTTGATGTGTGACCTCCTAGAGAAGGATCCTACCTGCTTTGAAGAAGCCATTCAGATGAAAGAATGGGCATATGCCATGATAGAGGAATACCAATCCATAATAAAGAATGATGTATGGGAAATAGTTCCCAAACTGAAGAGTAAAGACATGGTATCCTCCAAATGTCTCTTCAAAATAAAACATGTTACTTACGGAAGTATTGAAAAGTATAAAGAAATATTCATCGCTCGGGGATTTTCTCAAAAAGAAGGAATTGACTATGAAGAGACATTCGCTCCTTTAGCCAGATACACTTCGATCAGAACCATCATAGCCCTTGCAGCTATGATGAAGTCAAAGTTGCACCAGATGGACGTAAAGACAACTTTCTTAAATGGTGTCATCAAAGAGGAAGTGTATATAGAGCAAAATCAAGGATTTTAAGTTGAAGATAGGAAGTCTCATGTCTGCAGGTTGAAGAAAGCATTGTATGGATTGAAGCAAGCTCCTAGATCTTGGTATGGCTGGCTAGATAGTTTCCTGATGAGCTTGGGATTTACCAAGAGTAAAGCAGATTTTGACCTCTACTTCAAGGTTATGAACGATGAGCCAGTGATATTGTTGCTATATGTGGATAACGTATTCTTATCTGGAGAAGAAAAACTCATCATTGAATGTAAGAAGAGACTTGCCTCAAAATTTGAAATGAAATACCTTGGCCTAATGCATTATTTCTTAGGTCTTGAGGTATGACAGAGTCCAGAGAGGATCTTCCTTAACCAAGGGAAGTATGCAGTCGAAATCCTGAAGATATTCAACATGTTGGAATGCAAGTCCATGAATACACCCATGGAAGCGAAGCTGAAGTTGTTGGTCGACACTTCATCAGAATTGATTGATGTCATGCTGTACAGACAGATTATTGGATCGTTGATGTACCTGAAGAACACTAGACCAAACATTTGTTTTGCTATGAACACCTTGAGTCAGTTATGGTAGAACCTAGACATGTTCACCTAGTGGTTGCAAAACATGTGATGAGGTACCTTAAGGGTACAATAGATTGTGGTCTCAGTTATGATGGAGATCATGATTTCACATTGAGTGGATATACTGAAGCAGATTGGGAAGGAAGTGTTTTTGATAGGAAAAGCACTTCAGGATGTTGTTTTAGTTTGGAATCAGCCATGATCTCATGGAAGAGTACAAATCAATCCAACATTGCTCTCAGCACAACGGAAGACGAATACATTGTTGCATGTTCTGCCCGTTACGAAGCTATATGGCTTCAAAATTTGTTGAACGATCTATTTGACCTAGAGATGGAAGCAAACAGGATCCTATGTGACAACCAGAGCTGCATAAAGATGACAGAGAATCATTTATTCCATGACAAGTCGAAGCACATAGAGATCCGATATCATTACATCTATGACATGGTGCAAAGAGGATCCATAAAGCTCCAGTATGTTAGCACGAATGAATAGGTTGCTAATGTGTTGACCAAGCCTCTATCTGATGTAAAGTTTGAGCACTTTCGAGATAAGATTGGTATAGTCCAAAAGGACCTTCCTCGAAAAGGGGAGTAGTTGTTGTGATAAGACATCTCTTGCTTCCAACTTTATTGCCATGATGTAAAGCAAGAGGATGTGATGAGACTAGAACTGTGCTTCCAGCTTGAGAAGTTGTGACGTAAAACTAGTCTAGTATCCTACTTCCAGCTTGATTGTTGTGATGTAAAGAAGGACGAGTATCTTGCTTCCAACTTTATTGTTGTGACGTAAAGCAAGACGATGTGATGAGACTAGAACTGTGCTTCCATCTTGAGAAGTTGTGACGTAAAGCGAGTCTAGTATCCTACTTCCAGCTTGATTGCTATGATGTAAACTAGGATGAGTATATTGCTTCTAGCCTTATTGTTGTGACATAAAGCAAGACAATGAGATGAGGCTAGTACTGTCCTTCTGGCTTGACAATTGTGACGTAAAGGCAGTCTCGTATCTTGCTTCCAACCTGATGGTTGTGACATAAAGAAAGATGATGTGATGAGACTAGTACTATGCTTCCTACTTGACAGTTGTGACGTAAAGCCAGTCTAGTATCTTGCTTCCAGCTTAAGTGATGTGACGTAAAGAAAGACGTTGAGATGAGACTAGTACTGTTCTTCCATCTTGAGAAGCTATGATGTAAAGCCAATCTAGTATCTTGCTTCCATCTTGATTGTTGTGACATAAAGCAAGATGAGTACTGAGCTTCCAGCTTGACAGCTACGACGTCAAGTGTCCTGTATTATGATGAGCTAACCTCGTGTTATGATGATGATGTATTAGTTTTATACTAATACATATTGATGCAGATGATGATTGCATTCCTTTGAGAATGACGATGTTGTCGATGAACAAAACTTCCGATGATTTATAGATATGCCAGTCAGTGTTCCAAGATTATATTGATGATGTTGTCTTCTCACCCACTTGATGCTGTTGATGATGTTGTCCTCTCTCTCTCTCACCTAATGCTGTTGAAGAATACCTTTCTTGTTAAGGGAGAGTGTTGAAATAATGTAACTGCAAAGTAGATTCTTATTATTATTTGATATATTATTCATTGGATCAATCCCCATTATGGATTGATCATGTCGGCTATTGTAAAAGGACCAAATCACATTTTGCGGATTGGTCATAATATAATTGTAATAGGCAAAAGAAGAAGTCACCCCTAGAATATATCAAAGAGGCCCTAGAATATAATAAAGGTGGTTATAACCACCCATATTAAGAAGTCGGTCCTGCCAGTGAAGAGACACTTCACACATGCCAGATTAGTATAAATAAGAAGGCTAGCGCCTCACTTAGACACACCTCACTTGCTCATTGAGAGACAAGTTTCAGAGTTGCTATTGGAGAAGAAAGAGAGAGAGTGGTGCATATTTGGGAGAGGATCTTCTGTATTATCTTGAGTTATCTCTTGGCATTGCATTGGCTATCTATAACAAGAAAGTTTTGTTGGGTTTTCTTCCCCTAGAGGGTTTCCCAGGATAAATGTTGNNNNTTCTCAGTGATCTTGTCTTATGTTGTTGTTATCTATTGAAATGCAAAGAAATATAATAATGGCTTAAACATTAACATCTAGCTATTTTTCCATGGCTTTCTAGCCATGTACCGATCTTGTTTTCCAAAATATTTCCATGTAGCTTAGCCAAAATGGGGATAATCATAATGATACTATAATTAAAGAGATTTATTTTATCTTTACATTTAAAAATAGGTACAATGAGGCTTTGAGTTTATTATTATTATTATTTTAGTTTTAGATTTTATAAAGTATTATTTTTCAAATAGTAATATATTGAATTAATCTTAAGTTTTATTTTCCAATAATTAAAGTTAATATTTTTTCATAAATGAATAAATTTCCTATTCTCAAGTAATAAAATGGTTTATTTTTTATTATATCTTTATTTTAATTAAAAAGATATAATTTGTAAATAGTCATATATAAAAATATAAATATATTACCTTCTCTAAAGTAGTGTAATCTTCCTCTTCCTCTGTGGATACATCTTCCTTTTCATGCTCTTCCTGAATTATGTCATCATCCTGATTTTTTTCATATTCTTGATCTTCTACTTGAGTTCTAACACTTTCTTGTTTGCCTCTAAATTCATCATGATCTTGTGCTATTGCAAATCCTGAAAGTATGATTCCTTGGACATGTTCTTCATTTACCTGCTCCTTTTGTTTTTCACTTCCTATCCAAACCATATTGTGTATCTGATCAATATTTTCTTTCATGGAAGGCTTTATCATGCTTCTATAATTCCAAGCTATATAACCATAGTTGTGTCATTTGTAACATTCAATATTGTGTGGGGCCACATAAGTATTTCTTGCTTGAGTATTTTTTTCATAAGCCCTACAATCTGCAACCTTATATCAAAAGTCCTTGTGGTGTAGTCCTTCTATAATTCTTCCTTGGCTTATCAAGATCTTTTCTTTGGTTGTTTCTTTCACAATGATTGAAACTTCTTTGTTGCTTGAATGTAGAGGGTCTTCTGTATTCATTTCTTTATGATTTTTGTTGACCATGATTCCTTCCTTTGAGAACTTCTCCATAAATATTTTGTTCTATTGCTTTCATCATGGATCTTGAACCTTTCTTAGTCTACATTTGGTTGCATCCTAGTCTAGACCTGTCATAGTATGACATTTTATTGTTGATGATCTTATCTAATGTATTAGTGTCATCTTGCTACATGTCTTTATTCTAGAGATATTTTCTTAGAGTGACTACTTCTGCTTCCAAACTTTCAATCATCTTATCCTTCTCTTCTAGCTAACTTATGAGTATTTCTTCAATCCTTTTGTCCTCTTCTACCTCAACTTTCAACTTCATAATTATCTTGTTGACTTTCTTTGAGATGATATTCTTAGTTCCATTTAGTTATTTCTTGAGTAACTTGTTTTTATTTTTTTTTTCATTTCTTCTAAGGCACTAATTAATTCTTCTCTGAGATCGACTTCGCCTTCTTCTTCTAAACTATTAGATTTTCTTTTTTGATTTTCCTTAGACATAAATAATACCTTTTCTCAATCACTATCGGTTTCATCATCTTCACCAGATGAGGAACTATCTTTTCTTCAGTATATATTTTTCTTGAAGACTTTCTTTTTGTTTTTCCAATTTCCCTTTTGATATATCTTTTCATTCTTAGTTTCTTCCTCTTCATCACTATCTAAATTTCTAGCATAAGGACACTTATTTGCAAAGTGACCAATTTTACCACAATTAAAACATTTCAATGGAAGCTTACCTTCATATTTACTTGTTCCCTTTTGCAACTTTCTTACGAAGTTTTCCATTTCTTCATCTTCTTCTGAATGATCATTGTAGCTACATTCTTACTTTGGATTTTGATTTCTCTTTCTCTTTGTCTTCTTGGATGATTTAAATTTTTCTTCCTTTGTAACTCGGTTCTCATGTTCTATTCTCATTTTATAAGCGGTGAATATTCCATGTAGCTCATCCATGCTTATCGAACTCAGATCTTCTCTTTCTTCTAGTGCTGAGAAATTAGGATCAAATCTCATAGGAAGAGATCTTAGTACTTTTTGAATAACTATAGATTCATCAACTTATTCTTGTTATCCACAATTTTGGTC
>CBVK0101536865.1:0-14296 GCA_900067695.1 Picea abies | reverse complement strand
ACACTTTTGAATAATGTTCGTAGGCTACCTATATATTTGCCTGTGAGAACGCCTGATTCTCGTAGGCTGCATTAAGTTGGAGTGCGAGAAGTTCGCACTGTACATAATTGTCAGGGTGCGAACATCTTCTTAAAGAGGAAAAAGATGAAGTTCTCGAGCCTTCTAGAAGGGAATCTTTGAGAAGAATGAGTTGGCTAGCGAATGGTTGGCAAAGTATTAGCTTTCCTGATATATTGGGATCATTCCCTATCCAAGTAACTAATCTATGTTCTCCTATATATTGAAGAGATAGCTCATGGAAAAGGTTAGAAGCAAACTAGCAAGAGATTGATTGGAGAATTAGTGCAAGACTGTATGGAGGACTGATGCTACAGCAACTAGAGACAATAGCAAGGTCATCAAATGTGGTTGATTTTCTTCATGCATGAGCAAGTGTGTGTGTCAGAGCTAGGAGCCATCAAAAGGAGATCTACAACATCAAGGCTCAGGTTGTAAGTTTCACTTTCAATTATTTCAATACAGTAATATGTCCCTTTCCCATAAAGATGATGTCACTTTATTACATAACTCCTTGATCATATGTATAGATTAGCTATTGAATATATATATTTGCCTTCACTTCGATTGGTTTGTACTGTTGTGTTCTAAACGGGACAAGAGCATTGGAGCGAAGCTTGGAACAACAGAGATCTAAGGAAAGCGTTCATAAGGTATGTCCATAATCCTTACCTCTTAGTTCATTCAATAGTCCAGATCTAGGGAAAGTGTATTTTTGTTCTAGATCCAGGTGGATCTAGGCAGATCGGTTTATGTCCGCACTCACGGATTTATCCTGAAACAAAATTGGCGACTCAACTGGGGAACTATTCCCTTTTTCTTTATGGTTTTTTGAACTTTCTGTGGCCATTTGCTCTATTTTCATTTTTCTCTTGTTTTGTCAGTGTCTCAGTCCTTAGAATATCCTGAGAGACCTTCTAGGTCTATAAGCCAGTTTGAATTTTTCTTGCATTTTCAAAATTTTCATTATCTTCAAGAATTCTCGCACTGTGTGCATTTACAGCCTGCAAGAACCAGTCAAGTTCGCACCCTGCATATAGGGTCCAGTGCCAACACCTCACACCTTGCTTTAAAGTGGCCTGCGAGAATACTATCTTCTCGCACTGTGTTCCATTGCTTGCCTGCGAGCAAGATTTTTGAAATTTTTGAAATTATGTTTTGACTTTGTCAACTGCTCAGATCTATTGAATTGCATCTTTTTGGCTTATTGGATCATTGACTTACATGTCTCTTGCTTTAGTTTGCTTGCTTGAACTGATCTAGGGTTTCAAGGTTTTTTCTTGCCTTTGTAGCTTGACTTTCATTTCTTGGCTCTTGTTGGCATTTTCATTCTCTCTGACTTCTGGAGTTGAGTGTATCTGACTGGCTGAGAACCAGTGATTGGTTGAGAGTTGAGTGTTTGGTGTTTCTCGTTTGCTTGTTGGTTCGAAAGGACATTTTTCATTTGCATTGAGGAACTCCTTTGTATTGAGGAACTCCTTGGTTTGCTTTTGTTTTTACTTTCGTTGAAAGTTTTGGTTGGGTTGTTATTGTTTGATTATTGATGGTTTGATTTTCTTTTCTCACTAATCAGAGTTCTTCTTGGAAAGTGAACAACAAGTTTTCTTTCAAGATTTTGTTTTTGCCTTTTTTGAAAACATTGAAAATCAAGTTTTAGAGTTTATTTGAAAAAGACATATAGAAATTGCTCATTGATAAATGATTGTTTGTATTGACATCTGAAAGGAAATTGAACATAACTAGGATTCATGGAATGAAAAGAATTATATTTCATCATTATCCTTGCATTTTTTGGGTCGGAGTCATACATCATGAGTTTCACTTCCATTACCTTTGAGTAAACAATAGCTTTTAAAAACATTACGTAATCTTAAAATTCATCTAGTAACTCTTTTCTAGGGCTCTTTTACACCAACATTTAGCTGGGCTAGTGCTTTGGAGTAGGAAGAGAGATACACTCTCCAAAATCTCAAAAATACACAATAGCATCTTGAGTTAGGGAGTGTTAAATTCCATTTGCAACATATTGTCCTGGGACGCCCTTCTAACACAAGGGTCAAGCACTAGGTCGCATTGGTGTTGGCGAAGTTACTAACCCTGCTTTGTTGACATCGGTGTAGAGATTGCACGTATTACGGGGATCACGTAGAGATTGCACGTATTACGGGGATCACTCCGAGGTATACCCACAATTATGAGTGGAAGCCTTTGAGTTGGTTTCGGGCTTGATACCCTACCCTTGCGTGTGGATCGGACTGATGACTGTTCCCCTAGGTTGTACTGTTGTTTGTGGTGACCTTAGTGGCCTATCTCTCTAGGTTCTTACCCGAGGTGACTGTGGAGGGGAAAGTCTTCACAGAACCTGGAATTGACGTTGATCAAACTCACTCGGGCTGCTTGGAGGGTATACCCACGATTATGTGTGGGAGCTTGCACCAGGGCGTAAGTCTATTAAGCAGGTCATCAACATAATTTTTCCACCTTAGCCCCTCCCCTTCTTGTCTCGTTGTTGCGACGTTGGATTTCATCACCAACTAGTGGCTTCGATATTAGAAGTTATTGTTTGCTTGGTGATTGCTTCTAGATTTTGTTTACTAGTGTGTGTTGTTTGTTTCTCGAACATGACCATAGGATTTTCGTTGTGGATTTTGTTACTTGTTTACAATTGCTCCCCCATGACGTTCACGTAGGATGCAAGGTTTATCCCCGGAGCATCCGGATGTTTCACAACCCTTGCATACTGCAACACCTGAGGCTACCCCTGAGGACTCTCCTCGTCAGGGTGAAATCCCCCTTGTTACTCTAACACACATGGACATAACTGAAGTCCAAGACGTTTCTACACCATGTCCACAAGTAGAACGCACTGATCCTCTAGGTGATTTTCGCATTACCAATACTATAGAGGACTATCGCATTCGTCGTGATGAACGACCTATTGGGTGATTAAATCCTTCTGAAGAAGTTATTGTTACATCTTCTGAATCAACTGTTGGGCCTTCTCACGATGTAATAGGCCAAGATCCTTTTTGGTCAGGTGATTTTCAACGAGTCATGTTTGGTACTGAGTCATCTCTTTTCTACGAAATCAACCCTCCTGTGTCTCCTGAAACAGAAACTGCACCAGAGACTACCACTTATCGTTTTGTTCTCCCTCCCGAGATGGCCCATCTCGCAAATACTACGAGTGTCCAAACCGCAATTCCTGCAACTACCCTTGCTCCTATCAATACTCAGCGAATGCCTGAGGCTAACCCAAATTTACCCCCTGGTTACCATGCGTTGAATCCTTTGTTGAATGTTTCCCATCCAACACCTCCGCAAACCCCAGCCGGTTCTCCAGGTGGTCCTCCATTTCCTAGGCATCCTATTCCCATTTTCATCCCGACACTCCCTCAGTTTCCTACTGGCAATCCTAATCCTAGTGGCACTATCCCGACTGTTGCACCAAACTTACAGATTCCCGTTGGTGGACAGGGTGGTACAGTTCCTTTTCCTTTTCCTAGACACAACACAGTTACCACACAACGTATGGTTGGCACACAACTTCTGGGTGGAACTATACCTACGGTAGGGGGACCAACCTCCCCTTTTGGGAAAAATATACCTCCTCGGTTGGCCTAGTATTGGAATCAACTTTTACAAAACTTTCCTCAAAATGCTGGGGGGAAAACCACTGTCGCTCCTATAGGCCAACCGTATCCAGGTGTAACTAACCCTATTTGGGGTTCGGGTCAAATGACTCAACCTCAGGTCCCTACTCAGACTCAAGGTCACAATCCTTGGGGTTACTACCCTATCCAGCCACCACTGAATCAGCCAGGATCTTCCCTTTATGGGCAGTCTGCTTATGATCCTACTGGTCTGCCAACGGGGCTTCCACCCCAAAATCACCAGTACCCACAAGTGAATCGGTAGTTGCATTTTCTTGCCACCTTGGATTTTCCAGATTTGTCTAGGATTCTCAATGATCCTATTCGTCACTCTCCCCTATGGTCTTCTATTCCCGCAAAGCTTCCATCCGATATTCTGAAATTCGATGGCAAGGCGAGAGAGGACCCTAATAATCATGTCATGACTTTTCATTTGTGGTGTTCGTCCAATTCATTGATGGACGACTCCATTCATCTCCGTATTTTTCAACGAACCCTCACTGGAGCTGCTGCGAAGTGGTACATTGAATTACCACGAGGTTTCTTTTTCGATTTTCACACCTTTGCTATGGCCTTTCTCACACACTACCAGTTACCGATCCGTTACGATACTGGAACTGAGATTCTAACTTCCTTCAAACAAACCAAGGGCACTCATATATCAGATCATATTCATGAGTGGCGAAGGAGGTGACGTCTCATCAAGCTTGAACTCCCTGATCAGTTACTGGAAGAATGGTTTACAAAATCTTTCGTGAACGAAATTGGTAAAGACATCGCTATGGGTGGTGTTGTTACAGAAGAGAAGGCTATACGTCATGCTCAGTATCTTGATCTCGTTTATTCACAAATGGGAACACTGTATAATATATTACCGGACTTGCCTCGTCCTGGTACTTCCAGCGCTTCTACCACCCCAGCTGCTTCACATGCAGCCGATGGTGTGATTGGTACTACCCATGCCCAATCACATTCTGTTTCAAACACGACCCCTAAACCCAACTCTTCTAATGTTCAAAGTGCTCCGTCTCCTGCTCCTCCCGCCGGTAAAACCTCTGAAGTGAATGTTGTTCAGTCTACGCCGATCGGTAAGAACAAATCTAAGAAAGGGAGAGGCAATAATAAGGAGAGTAAAAATAATAATCAGAATGAGCAGACCAAAACCCCTCCTGTTGAATATCGGGATAAGCGCAAACCACGCTACCCTTGCCTTCTATGTGGTAATGATCACTACACGAAGGATTGTCCGAGACGTGTTGAGGTTAATAAGTTCCTTCAGGGGACACCAAAACCCTCTACACCAGCAGTCTTGTCTCAACCCTTCCCGTCTCAACAAAAGGCTTCGTTGGTCATCCACGACCAACCCTCTACTTCTACATCATCTTATGTTTTGATGTGCACCGGTGATTCCAAGAAAGACAACGTTGCACTTACCACTAGAGCTAAAGACTATACTCCTTCTAAGGAGAAGGTTGATGACTTACCTCCCGATCTGGTATAGCCCTCTCCACCGAATCCACCCACAAACGGTCCTCTTCATCTCGAACAACCGAGCCTTGATACAGTTATACGACCACCCCCAAAAGGTGTCGTTAAGAAATCGACATTCAATCCTCATGCTCGTGCGACCCAGAACTATAGCATTGTCGAAGATCTGGCCCAAGGACCTTCAGCGATGTCGGCCTTTGAAGTCCTTCAGTCTTGTCCTGCACAGCGAAGGGCTCTGTTGAAAGCAATAGGTGGAATTAATCCCACGGATATGAATTTGATAGTATTTGACCTGGAAGACCATATTCCAAGGTTACCTCCACAGCTTTCATTTCAAATACAAGTTGTTGTCGCCGACAAGAGCATTTGTCGGACTGTTATTGATGAGGGTGCCTCTACGTGTGTAATGTCTTTTACTTGTTGGAAAGCCATTGGCTCTCCCCCATTAAACGAATCACAAAACACTTTGAGAGCCTTCAACGGCTCTGGTTTTAGGCCTTACGGTGTTCTTCCGTCATTGCTTGTTACTCTCGATGGTAAGACCGTCCAGGTTGAAGTGGAAGTTTTCGATGCTCCCCTAAATTATAATCTTCTACTTGGTCGAAGTTGGGTCGATTCTATGCATGTTGTTGTGTCAACCCTTTTCCATGTTGTACGATTTCCTCACCAAGGAAAAGTGGTTACGGTTGATCAACTTGCCTTTTTTAACACCGATACTCGCACTGGCAACGTGCCATTCATAGCTAAAACCCCACCAGGTTACGAGAATGTTGGAGTCGGTCTTTTAATAGACTCGTTGTTAATGGGTACTTTCCCCATACCATAGCCACCCGATATTCCACGCCCGTCAGTTGCTTCTATTAATATGATCTCCACTGTGCCTCATGAACTTCCTATGTCTGGCGACCCTTGGATAGTCCCTGATCCTGGAGATCATGTTCGTTTCGGCGACGTCATGCCGTTAAGTCCAGTTGAGTCCGCTTATCAAGCCATTCAATCGGCAACCCTTACTACTTCCTCTCTTGAGGAGTTGTCTCCCGATCCTTTCCGTGTTGTCTTTCCCACTGACGAGATGATCATGTCCATCATGGATGACACCCCTTGGGATGATGGACATCACCGTTCCATTCTGTTTCTGGAACAACAGACTCTCGAGAATTATCAACAGATTTTGACTCCGTCGACCGTTGTTGTTATATCCACAGTTCCCCAATCTACACATGATGTGTTTGCAGAAGGGAACCTCAACAACATTTCTCCCATGGTACCCATAGATATTTCAGTTAAACCTGGGATAGTTGAGAACGTTCATATTGGAACTTCGTGTTCTCTCGAGGAAATTGTCACTTATACTTCCTTGTTTAAAGAATTTCGTGATATCTTTGCCTGGAGTTACGAAGAGATGTTGGGTATCGACCCTACTATTGTTGTTCATGAAATTAAGACATACCCAAGAACTAAACCAGTCCGGCAGCGCCTCCGTCCTGTCCATCCACGTAAAGCGACAGCCATTAAACTCGAAGTTGAAAAACTTCTTAAAGTCGGTTTTATTTATCCCATGGCATTGACAGAATGGGTTTCCAACCCCGTACCAATTGATAAGAAAGGTGGTAGTATACGCGTTTGTGTTTATTATCGGGATATTAACAAAGCTTGTCCAAAGGACAATTTTCCAATCCCTTTCGTTGACCGGATCGTCGATGACTGTGCCAGCAGTGAAATATTTTCCCTCATGGATGGATTTTCCGGATATAATCAAATTAATATCGCTCCTGAGGACCAACATAAAACAAATTTTATTTGTCCTTGGGTTACTTTCTCCTATAGAAAACTCCCCTTCGGTCTGAAGAACGCAGGTGCAACGTTCCAATGTGCCATGTCTTACGCGTTTCACGATATCAAGCATATCGTTCAACCTTATTTGGACAATTTGCTGGCTCATTCTTTACGTCGAGTTGATCACCCTAATCATCTCCGAGCAATTTTCGTTCGTTGTCGATTCTATCGCATTCGTCTAAATCCTCATAAATGTGTCTTTTGCGTAGAATCCGACCATTTCCTTGGTTTTATTGTTTCACGTCATGGGATCCGGGTAGATCCTATTAAGGTTGAGGCGATTCTTAATCTCCCTCCTCCTTCTTCACTGTGCCAGTTACAAAGTTTGCAGGGGAAAGCAAACTTTCTTCGTCGTTTCATCCCGAATTACGCTGAGATTACTCGGGGTTTTACACGTCTTCTAAAGAAAGGTTCAGATTTTGTCTAGGATAAGGATGCTAACAATGCTTTTGAAGCCCTGAAATTATCCCTCACAAAAGCTCCACTTCTTTTTCCTCCTGATTATAGTCGGGATTACTTTCTTTATCTAGCTGCGTCCGAGTATAGTATCGGCATGGTTCTCATTCAAGAGGATGATGCCCACGATGAACATGTTATATATTACTTGAGTCGAAGTATCACTTCTACTAAAATCAAGTACCAACATGTTGAAAAGATGGCTTTGGCTACTGTTCAAGCAGTTCAACGTTTCTGTCATTACATTCTCTCTAGGAAGACTACAGTGATTTCACATTGTAACCCCATGCAACATATATTGACACGTAAATTGCTGGGGGGAAAGTACTCCAAGTGGATTGTCATTCTTTAGGAGTTCAATTTGGAATTCGATCGTGCCACGTCGAAGAAATCCCTAGTTTTCGCTGAGTTAATTTGTGTTTTTCCCCACACTGCCATGGAAAAGGTAGCAGTCGATTCGTTACCTGACGAGTCGCTTTTCCTTATCAGTATTGACGATATTTGGTATGAAGATATCATTATATATCTCCAAACTCAAACTTTCTGGCCTGCTTTGTCTAGTGCCGAACGTCGTCGTGTCCGTTATCAAGCACGTCATTATATTATCCTCGGTGATACTCTTTATTGTCGAGGCATTGACTCTGTCTTTCGACATTGTTTGACTTTTGATGAAGCTGAGAAAGCTTTGAATGACTGCCATTCAGGAGCATGTGGTGGTCATATGTCTGGGTATGCTGTTGCCCAAAAAATCTTACGTGCAGGATACTTTTGGCCTTCCTTGTTCAAGGACTGCATTACTGCTGTTCAGAAGTGTCATGCCTGCCAGACCTATAATCAGAAGATTCAGTCACATCCTGCTCCCCTTCATCCTGTGGTCTCAGTAGGTCCTTTTCCAAAATGGGGCATTGATTTCATGACATGTCACCCTCACTTGGCCGTGGGGCATGGTTATATTATTGTAGCTGTTGATTATTTTACTAAGTGGGCCGAGGCGATGCCAACATTCGATAATACTGGGAAGACTACAGCGTTATTTCTTTTCAACCATGTCATCACTCATTTTGGTGTTCCTCAGGCTATCGTTACCGATCACGGTAGTCATTTTAGAAATTATATGATTTCTGAACTCACAGAAAAGTTGGGCCTTTGTCATGATAGCTCAACACCCTATTATCCGCAGGCTAATGGCCAGGTCGAATCAATCAATAAGGTTATTATAACTATGATTCGACGGATGATAGGAATCCATAAAACCAACTGGCACATGATGTTGTTTTCAACATTGTGGGCGTATCGGACATCTGTTAAATCTGCTACGGGATTTACACCATTTCGACTAGTTTATGGCATGGAAGCCATTCTGCCAATAGAATGTGAAATACCGTCTCTAAAAATAGCTGTAGAACTCTTACCCAATACTTCTGCTGAAGAGGAACGTCTATTGTATCTGATGCGATTAGACGAGACTTGCCATGACGCTACTCTTGTAATAGAAGCCCAGAAAAAACGCGTTAAGGAACAGTATGACAAGCATGTCAAACCTCGTGTCTTCTCTAAAGGAGATATTGTTCTTCTATATGAACAAGATAAAGATGTCTTAGGAGCTGGGAAATTTGAACCAATGTGGCATGGGCCTTACATTGTTAGCAAAGTTTTGGAAAAAGGAGCGTATGAGCTGGTAGATTATGACGATGTACCTTTGAGTGAACCCAGGAATGGGTTGTACTTGAAGAAGTACTATGCATAAGTCATTTGTGCATGAGTACTTGTATTTTATGTATCATACTGTATGTGTTACTTTAGTTTGCTTTTGACGTTATTTTGTCTCTGCCCTTACGTGACATTGTGTTTGATTGCCAGATGTCGGAGTATTCGCTACCTTATATTGGCTTTGCCGACAGTGCTAGCCATAGTACTCGGAACCTAGCTTCCGTTGCATGGGAAATTTATGCCCCAACAAACGAGCTTATATCTTTACAAGGTGTATGCCTCGGCCGGGCAACCAACAACATCACAGAGTATAGCGTCATTATTGAGTTATTGGTTGATGCTATCTCTCTTGGAATTCGTCACTTGGTTGTGTGACTTGACTCGCAGCTTGTAGTATTACAGCTAAGTAATGTCTACTCTATTCGAAGTCATACTTTATTAAGGGTATATTTACGAATTCGCCTCTTGGAACGACATTTTGATCATATTGAATATCAACACATTCCTAGATGTCTTAATACATTAACAGATGCTTTAGCTAATTATGTATTGGACAAACATTTAAAGCATTTATAAATCAAACACATTAAAATGTACACAGTGTAAAGTAAACCGGTAGAAGCCGTGTATATATATATAACGATCAAGAGTTTGTTTTTACAAAATTGATTGTCCGAAGACCAAAATATCAAAAATTGAAGCTCATAGCTTCTACATAATGAACTCATGACATCACAGATGATGTTCACGATAACACACTAATGTCCTAGCAACTTTGCAGAGAAGTTGACCCATGGATGCAGAAACCCCCACGGTGTGACGTTGATCACGTCATGGGATCTCTTCCAGAGTCATATCTGGAACGTCTGCCATCAGACCCTCTAAATTCTGCTCCACCGTCAGATAATCCTCGGCATATTGTGGAACTACTACTACTGCCTCTCCTCGTCTCTAGATAGGAGAACTGCCAGTAGGCCGATATGGTCCAATGTCTGTGTTATCAACAAGTATTTGGTGTTAGTCTTCGGGTAAATCTATAAAAGCAAAAACACTTAAATATGATTAAAATTCAAAAACATTTAAAAAACAAAAATTTGTGTGTCCTTCTTACCGAGGTCTCCCCACTGTGCATCCTTAGGTTGGGATAAATCTAGATCTCCTCGAAAATCCAGCCTGGCATATGCGTAGTCGTCCACCATCAACATCTGGTTCTGCAACCAATCAAAGAAAACATCGTCATATTTGACGATGGGACCTGCCACATGTCGGGCCATAAGCTGACACCACCGTAACATCCTCAGATCCCTGGGACCCGGAAGCTGCCACTCAGCCTGTAGTCTCAGCACAGGGACCCTCTCTAAGAAGAAGGACACTAACAAAGACCCATATCCAAACTGTTTCAAGTCTCCATGCCTGCACTTAGTCAACTGTTTCTTGAGATTGTGTAAAACTGCGTCAGCCCAGTTAAACACCCAGAGCTCAGTACACTCGATGGCATACTGGAAATAGCTCTGTAGAGCCATATGTGGAGCCACACTTCCTGCCATCCGAGCAATGGTGAAGAGAATCGTGCAGAGACTTATATTAGTAACTCCCCAAATTGCCACTTTCCCTTTTTTTCTTTCTGCCTCGGGTACGCAATATTGGTTGCAATACTCGCTCATTTTCAACCCACCTCTTCTGCTGCCAGAAAAACTGCAATAGGATCCACGTCTGGATAACCCAGTCAAGAAATAGATATCCTCGATATCAATAGTCAAGGTATGAGCTCCCACGATGAATACTTGTTGGCCCGGATCCCACATTCGGACTAAGTACTCCAGCAATCAAACTTGGGCTCTCATGCCCGGGATACGGAAATACTTTAAAGGACCACAGTTTCTTAGTGCGGCTATGGTTGGAGGGTGATTTTCCACATTGGCATTATCCTCCTCGTGCTCTCACTCCCACCACTCTAGTACCATGGTTGCGGCTATTAACCTGCATAAAGAACATATAAACATGGTGAGTGATCTTATTCATGAGGAAAATTATTGAAATTGGTTAAACGTTGCATAAATTTTTGGATTCTGCGCTATTCGCAGGTGAGCTATTGTATACAGTGCGAACTTCTCGCAGGTTGGTTAAAGCCCACCTGTGAGAATGGGTCATTCTCGCAGGTCCCGTATGGGCCACCTACAAGAATGATTCCATGCGCATAGGGTTCCAAAAACTAATTTAAAATTGAACTTTTTACCAATGAAATTGAATTTTGAAACCATGAAAAGATAAGGGATGAGGCACTTACCAAAATATTTCTGACGGCACCTCGAATGGTCTCCCGTAGCTCCTGGAATTCGACACCAAAGGTAGAGGGAAAAATGGGTTTTTTTTAGCACTCAATGGTAAAATGTGAAAATGGTATGGTAAATTTTGTTATTTGTTCATTTTATTACTTTTTACTATATCAAATATGGGTTTTTTATGATTATTTATTATTTAACCCTAATCACTAATGTGGAAATGAGTGAAATGACTTGCAGGTGAGACATATGGATGATTATGGACATAATTTTTCCTTGGTGTGGTGTGATTTTGGTTGTTTGTTATGGTTTTTACCTAAAAACCTCGAGCGCCTTTTGTCCGTTCTTGTGCTTGTGAAAAACATAAGAATGTGACCGAGCATTGTTTTATCACTTTTTCGGGCTCGCTGTGGTTATACGAAAAAGGAACCCCCTGGAGTTTTCTTTAAGCTCTTTTCAGACTCTCTAAATGAGAAAAGATTGCTGAGCGACCTTGCTATTTTCACGCTCGCTAAAGCATTTGAAGTATGCGTCCTTCGAGCGATAGTTTAACCCTTTTTTGGTCTCGTTGGACTATTGTACGAAAAAGGAACTGAGAGAGTTCTCTTTTAAAGTGTTTTTCCAAACTCTATAATCTTGAAAAACCTTCGAGTTTTCTATCTTTGGACTTGTTAAACAAACATTGACAGACCCGTAATGGGACCAAACCACTCCTTCCTAGGGTTCGTTAAAAATACTCCGAGGGACTCATCTGAAGGATGAGCTTATATCAACAAGCATATGTGATCCTCTTCAAGCTTGCATAAAAATAAAGAGGTACTTTCCAGAAATGGTGGGGGAAAAATTTGGGAAAGGGATATGTTTCATCTTTGAATTGATTGGCAGTAAGTGTCTCTCTTGAACATGACACCTCCTATTCATCATTTGAAGCCAGTTTGGGAAATCCATTTGTCTCTCATTCGATTTGATAACAAGGTATTTCCATGTGTCATATTTGAGTCAATTCTACCAAATCATTGGTCGTGTCATTCATATTTTCAAGAGCAGTCCATCTGAAACCTCTCTTTGAGTCGACCATCTGCAGTTGTCCATTCATTCTGTGTCGGCCTTCCCTGTGTCCAAAGTCCAATTGCTACATGCTTTGTTTCACCTTCAAACTATGTTACTCATTTCGTGTCATTGATGGGGGATACATCAAGGCCCTCCTATGACGAGTTTTGTTCTGTTGACTTCAGCACATTATCCAGAATCAAGACTTAGAAATTATTCAGTACCTTGGAGCTTGCATGCCTCAATGGCAAGTTTCCTCATTTTCGATAGTGGGTTTACATCATTGACCCCTGATCGAAGGATTTCATCGAGTGTTCTACATCAACTCATTTATTCACAGTCAATGGATTGTACTACAGTACGTTGGGAGTCATTGACATCAATGGTGATTTCCCTCGCACTTGTTAACGGTTACATCAATGACCGGTAATCAAGTGGTTTCTACCATGTTCGACTTCGACACATGTAATCACATGGTCAGATTTGTACTTTGGGCAATGAGATTGAAGACCCTGGATATTATCTTTGTGATCCAGGTTGCGATGGAGTATGCATAATTTGCGACACATAGATCCACTGTGTATGTTTCGTGGCTATGTCGTCTAGATTGAAAATTTGTCGCATAGATCCACAGTGTATTTAGGTGGCTGTGCTATATAGTGATGGCATGGATCCACAATGTAGGATTGGTGGCCATGACCTTGGTTTATGATGTCATCGGTCAATGATCTGAGTATGGGAATGCCTACCTCAGAATTGGTATACATGATATTCTGCTGATGCTTGGATGTTTGCAGGTCTCTGATTAGATGTGCTTTTGGTTCTTGACACACACATGCAGCTTACAAAGTCTATTGAATATCACTGGTTCCACTCTCAAACTTTGGGGGGCATTATGTTATCCACAATTTTGGTCATCGTGATGATGTTATGATGATGGAAAATCAAGCTCTTCACTAAGAACACTTTCCTGAGAAAAGTTACAGTTGTCTGCTACACTTTTGAATAATGTTCGCAGGCTACCTATATATTTGCCTGTGAGAACGCCTGATTCTCACAGGCTACATTAAGCTGGAGTGCGAGAAGTTCGCACTGTACCTAACTGTCAGGGTGCGAACATCTTCTTAAAGAGGAAAAAGATGAAGTTCTCGAGCCTTCTAGAAGGGAATCTTCGAGAAGAATGAGTTGGCTAGCGAATGGTTGGTAAAGTACTGGCTTTCCTGATATCTTGGGATCATTCCCTATCCAAGTAACTAATCTATCTTCTCCTATATATTGAAGAGATAGCTCATGGAAAAGGTTAGAAGCAAACTAGCAAGAGATTGATTGGAGAATTAGTGCAAGACTGTATGGAGGATTGATGCTACACCAGCTAGAGACAACAGCAAGGTCATCAAATGTGGTTGATTTTCTTCATGCATGAGCAAGTGTGTGTGTCAGAGCTAGGATCCATCGAAAGGAGATCTACAACATCAAGGCTTAGGTTGTAAGTTTCACTTTCAATTATTTCAATACAGTAATATGTCCCTTTCCCATAAAGATGATGTCACTTTATTACATAACTCCTTGATCATATGTATAGATTAGCTATTGAATATATAGATCTTCCTTCACTTCGATTGGTTTGTACTGTTGTGTTATGAACGGGACAAGAGCATTGGAGCAAATCTTGGAACAACAGAGATCTAAGGAAAGCGTTCATAAGGTATGTCCATAATCCTTACCTCTTAGTTCATTCAATAGTCTAGATCTAGGGAAAGTGTA
>CBVK0101536864.1:0-11674 GCA_900067695.1 Picea abies | reverse complement strand
TTAGGTAAAAGTGTGTTTCTTTAGTATGCATTAGTATGCATTTGTAGTTAGGAAATCCGACGGTCACAATATGTTCCCGACATAGAGTGATCCGACAGTTCATACTTTCCTCTATCTTAACGGCCATTGATCTGTGGCTTAACACCCGATTGGTGCATGATCTCTATTTAAAGAGCATGGAGGGTCATTTGCTGATGATTGATTGTGAGAAACTCTCTTGTAAAATCTCTCTGTAATCTTTTTCTTTTCATTAATAAACTGCTCCAAGTGGCTGCATTGGCTGGGGTCGTGGATGTTTCCCCGTAGGGGTTTTACCACCTAAAAACATTGATGTGTTGATCTTTGATCTGGTTATGTGAGTGGTTACTGAAGGTGTTCGTCCTCTGTTGGAATACCTGTGTTGTTGAACAATGCACTTTCTGCATTGGTAAATGTTTAGACACTTAGGAGTTAGTTAAGATCTACTTGGTCTAATATGTCATTAGGTAAAAGTGTGTTTCTTAGTGTGTTTCTTTAGTATGCATTAGTATGCATTTGTAGTTAGGAAATCCGATGATCACAATATGTTCCTGACATAGAGTGATTCGACTGTTCATACTCTCCTCGATCTTAATGGCCATTGATATGTAGCTTAACCCCTGATTGGTCCATGATCTCTATTTAAAGAGCATGGATGGTCATTTTTTGATGATCAATTGTGATAAACTCTCTTGTAAAATCTCTCTGTAATCTTTTTCTTTGCATTAATAAACTGCTCCAAGTGGCTGCATTGGCTAGGGCCGTGGATGTTTCCCCGTAGGGGTTTTACCATGTGAAAAAATCGATGTGTTGATCTTTGATCTGGTTATGTGAGTGGTTAATGAAGGTGTTCATCCTCTGTTGGAATACCTGTGTTGTCGAACATGGTATCAAATCCTGTTTGAAGACCCGCTCCTGTTGTAGATCGAGATTGTGAAGCTGAGTTACCTCATCTCCATTTTATGGAATTTTCATACATTTATGGGATGAGAGGACTGTTCCATTGCGTCCAGAACATTCGTTTCATTCATTAACACTTTTCTTTTCACTCGAAAAGGTTTCCGTTTTCCCAAGATACAACCATTACAGTCAGATCCAGAGGTATAAATCCTGAATACACATTTTTAAAATTTCTGCAAAGTTTTATTTTGATTTTATTTCGGTTTTTATTTTTTATTTTTGGGTTGCTACTCTTTTAGATCTATGTATTCTATTTTCCTTGCGCCCTGCGCGATCTCGGCAAATCAGAAACAGATAGGAAAAGGTGCATCTTTCGGGTAAGCTAACCGAGATCTAAACCTTGTTGTCATCGAGAAGCGAAATTTTTTTCTTATGTGACAAGAGTTTTTTTTTAGCACTCTCTCCAAGGCCATCTTCAACAACAATAACAACAACAACAACAAGCCCAATCATCCTTCTAAACATTACAATATGTTTTGCTAGATCATTTGGTTAAAAGTTTCCTTATTAAGTAAGAGGTCTTGAGTTCAAGTCTCTCTTTTGTTACCTTTTTTGAAAAAGTTCATCCCCACTTTATTGTAAAAGTGATCCCCACTTCTCTTTATAAAAGTGGGTCACTTCATAAATCAAATTACACAATCACGTGGTCATTTGGTTATCGATTGTGCATTTTTTTTAAAAGGGCATAACTCTAACATCGAAAGTCTGTTTTCAGTGCCTTTTTTTTTAAAACCACATAATTTTTTGAGCTATTTCCATCCAGATCATCATTTTCAGTTTTTAAATCCACATTATATGCATATTTAATATGGCTTCTACAAGTATTGTCTTGCTTACCGACAACAACTACTTCCAATGAAAATCTCATATGGAAGATTTATTAAGAAGTAAAGGCTTGTACCGGATTACCTTGGGAAAGGAAAAAACACCCACTAATGCTGATAAGAAAACCAAGTGGGATAATAGGAATGATGAAGCATGTAGACTAATCAGAATTTCCATCTCTCCTGATTTAAGGTACCACATTCAAGATATTGATGACCCCAAAGAAGCTTGGGACATGATTGAATCTGTGTTTGGTAAACTCAATATTATTTGAGCACAACAGTTAGAAAATCAAATACTGACATTGAGTCCAAATGATTTTTCTTGCCTTGGAGACTATCTATCTAGGTTTAAAACACTCCGAATTTTATGTGAAGAATGTAAGATAAATATGGAGGAAGAGCGTTGCATCTATCTTATTCTTTCTAAGCTAGGTAGTGCATATTCTGTGTTTGTATCTACCTTTTATGCCATGAGAGAGGCTCTAGGAGAATAAGCTTATGAAAAACCTAGTCTTGAGTCCTTTTGTGCTTCTTTGATTCAAGAGGAAGATAAGCTTGTACAATTTGGAGTGATCAAAAATACAGGTCCCTCCAACAAAGCCTTAGTTGCCCAACAGAAAGATAAACCGAAGTATCCCAAGAAGAAACATCCTCACTACAACAACAAACAACATAAGGGTCCCAAACCTTCTCAGATAGCTTCAGCTCCTACTGGTGACAAATGAGAAAAATATAAAAGTAAGAATACTAACAGACATTGCAACTTTTGTGATAAAGATGGTCATGATGAGTTCAAATGTTTCAAGATTCAGTATTGATTCTACTTCTTCTTCTCACAAACATGCACTTTCTGCTTCTGATTTCTCCTTCAATTCAACTTCTACTACTGCTTCTTCTTATGAGTGGCTTATTGATTCAGGAGCATCTTATCATATGGCTAAGGATAAAGCCATATTTTCTTCTCTAAATGAATGTCACACCAAGAAAATATTTGTTAGTGATGATAGATCTCTTAGTGTTGTAGGATTCTGAACAGTTCAAGTAGATAATGGTTATTTCAATGATGTATTATGTGTTCCAAGTATTTCTTGTAACCTTCTATCAGTATATCAAATCACTCATTCAGGTGAAGGTAAAACCGTCGAGTTTTCACCTCACCAAGTTGTAATCAAGGATCTAAAAGATCCTAAGCATGTTCTTGCAACTGGAATTGTTGATGATATTACCAAGTTGTACAAGTTTGAAAACTTTGGGTCATCAGCCTTTTCATCAGCTTTTGTTGCTCATAGCGATGACTTGAGAAAACTTTGGCATGAGCGGTTTGGTCATCTAAACTATCTCTCATTGCAACAACTATGTAATCTACAGATGGTGACTAGTCTTCCTCTTGTTTCATGCAGAGATGGTGTTTGTGTCGGTTGTGTTCTCGACAAACATCATTGGGACAATTTTGACAAACGTGCCTCTTGGCACACCTCGGGTCCTTTGCAGCTTGTTCACAGTGATTTGTGTGGTCCACTTTCTTCTCCTTCTTTTTCTGGGTGCAAGTATTTCTTAACATTCATTGATGACTTTTCGAGACATACTTGGGTTTACTTCTTAAAACTCAAGAGTGAAGTTTTTGACAATTTTTTGGCCTACAAGGCCCTTGTAGAAAAGAAATCTAGACATCAAATTCAAAGGTTAAGAACAGATAATGGAGGCGAATATGTGAACAATAATTTTACAAGTTACTGCATTACACACGGAATCCAAATGCAACACATTGTTCCATATACACCACAACAAAATGGTGTTGTTGAGAGAAAGAACCGCACATTAAAAGAAATGGCTAATTGTATGATCCAATCTAAGGGATTAAGTCTAAAGTATTGGGTGAAAGCCATCAACTGTGCAAATTACATAGTAAATCGCACTCCCACAAAGGCTCTTAAAAATATAACACCGGAAGAAGCTTGGCCTAAAATTAAACCAGATGTAAGTCACTTCCGTGTATTTGGCAGTATAGCATAGGATCACATTCCTGATGAGAAAATGAAAGCATTGCAGCCTAAAAGTGAGAAGTGTATATTTGTTGGCTATTCTTAAGATGTCAAAGGTTATAGACTTCTTCAATCACATTGTAATGAAATTATTATTAGACGAGATGTTAAATTTGATGAAAATATCTTGGCCTGCGAGCCTAATTAAGAGATTGTGCCTTCTTCGGCCTGCGAGCCATCTTCGGCGATTGTGCCTTCTTCGGCCTACGATCCATCTTCGATGTTTGTGCCTTCTTATGATCTGGTTTCTTCTTCAGATGATGATAGTGAGGATGAAAATCCACCTCCTCCTGCTCACCCTCCTCCAGATGAGTCCTTTGAACCTGAACCAACACCAGCTCCACCGCTTCCTAGATGGGTCTGTTCAACACGAGAAGCAGCTAGTGATCTTGTCGGTGATCCTTCAGATCAACATTGGACACATTCACAGTTCCAGCGAGCCTCTTCTCTTTTGGCTCAAGTTTCAGAAACTCATGATCCAGAAACATTTGCATAAACTTCAGGTCATCTAGATTGGGATACAACAATGAATGAAGTGTATCATTCTTTAATGGCAAACAATACTTGGGATCTTGTACCTCTTCCAAAAGGAAGAAAACTTGTTATATGCAAATGGGTCTACAGAACTAAGTATGCATCAGATGGAAGTGTTGAAAGACACAAGGCTTGGTTAGTTGCCAAAGGATTTTCCCAAGTTGAAGGAATTGACTATAATGAAACCTTTGCCCCTGTAGCAAAAATGAATTCCATCTGCCTTGTTCTTGCCCTTGATGCCTCACATAAATGGAAGGTCCATCAGATGGATGTTAAATCTGCCTTCTTGCACAGAGATTTTCAAGAAGAAATCTACATGGAACAACCTCCTGGCTATGTCCAGAATGACTCTAGCCTTGTTTGTCACCTCAAGAAATCTCTTTATGGTCTCACACAAGCTCCCTGAGCTTGGTATGCCAAAATGGATAGCGTCCTTATTGCCATTGGATTCTCTAGATGCCATTCTGATCCTAATGTCTATACCAAGAAAGTAGGAAGCCATCTCATAATACTTGTCCTTTATGTTGATGACCTTATCCTTACTGGTAGTGACTCAAAACTTTTAAACCATGTGAAGACCATCCTTAAGAAGAAATTTGAAATGACAGACTTAGGTTTTTTGCACTATTTCCTTGGCCTCCAAGTTTTGCAAACCAATGAAGGAATTTTTCTTTCCCAATTTAAGTATGCTTGTGACCTTCTTTGTCGCTTTCACATGGACAATTGTAAACCAACCCCTTCTCCCTTCCATTCTAGAGTCAAGATTTCTGCCACCTGTACTTCTCCTGAAGTTGATGCCACTCTATACCATCAGTTAGTTGGTAGCCTCTTATACTTGACTCATACCCGTCCTGATCTTTCCTTTGCTATTGGTCTTGTTGCTCGATATATGCAAACACCCCATGAAAGCCATTGGAAAGCAGCTAAAAGGATACTTCGCTATGTTCGTGGTACAATTCAGTTTGAGATACATTACAGTTCAGGGGGGACTCCTTTATTGGTTGGTTTCATTGATTTAGATTGGGTTGGTGACCCTGATGATCAAAAATCTAGTGCAGGTTATGTTTTCAGCTTTGGTTCAGGACCTGTCACTTGGGCCTGTAAGAAACACCAGGCCATTGCACTTTCTTCAGTAGAAGAAGAGTACCGAGCAATGGTAAATGCAAGTCAGGAAGCCCTGTGGCTTCGACAGATCCTTTCAGAGTTTGGATTCCAACACTAGCATCCGACCAATCTTTGGTGTGACAATCAGAGTGCCATCAAGCTCGCCAAAGACCTAGTTCAACATCAGCGTAGCAAACACATCGAGCTACACATGCACTTCATCAAAAAGCTAATTCATGATCAAGTTATTGAAGTGCTCTTTTTCCCTACAGAAGATCAAGTTGCAGAAATTTTCACAAAGTCTCTTACAGAAGTGAAGTTTTCCAAACTTCGATCTATGTTAGGAGTTCATGAAGTTTTCATTAAGGGGGGATAGGCTCTAATGCCTCCTTCCTTCTCCTATTGTGTCACTATTGTAAATCCTTTAATCCTATCCCAAGTAGTTCTTAAGGGGGGATGTTAGGGTATTTAGACACTTAGGATTTAGTTAAGATATACTTGGTCTAATATGTTGTTAGGTAAAAGTGTCTTTCTTAGTGTGTTTCTTTAGTATGCATTAGTATGCATTTGTAGTTAGGAAATCTGATGGTCATGATATGTTCCCGACATAGAGTGATCCGACAGTTCATACTCTCCTCGATCTCAACGGCCATTGATCCGTGGCTTAACACCTGATTGGTCCATGAACTCTATTTAAAGATCATGGAGGGTCATTTGCTGATGATCGATTGTGAGAAGCTCTCTTGTAAAATCTCTCTATAATCGTTTTCTTTGCATTAATAAACTGCTCCAAGTAGTCACGTTGGCTGGGGCCGTGGATGTTTCCATGTAGGGGTTTTACCACGTGAAAACATCAATGTGTTGATCTTTGATCTGGTTAAGTGAGTGGTTACTGAAGGTGTTCGTCCTCTGTTGGAATACCTGTGTTGTCGAACAAGTCCATGTATCCAAATTCCAACAGGCTGAAATGCAACATTATCAAGTGTTAGCCTTGCAATCTGTGGATTGTACGTGCACATGCAAGTTTAATTGGAATATTTTTTTGAATCATCAATCAAACTATCTTTGTTGATGTCGATACTGGCTTTGATATTTTCAAAATAGGTGTCCAATTGCTTGTAGTGTTTGAATTATATAGATAGGCCAACTTGTTTGCTTGCCACTTGCCTATATGCGGTTCATGGAACTTAATCCAAAGGACATAATTTTTGTTTTGTTTTGGTATAGCCTTTAAGTATTCCATCTGCACCATTGACCAATCCATCTTGTGAATCATAGTTTCAGGCATATATTTCAACCAACATTTCTAATTTCAGGACAAGCTGCAAAGGTAAAGTGGTTGTATGTTCATGATGCATCACATTTCCGTGGTTGTCTTCTTCTAGGTCAATTGAATTGATGATGATATATCATCAGGAATGAGCGATAGCATGTACCTGTTATGCATTGCAACATCCTTATTTGTATAGAACAGGTAAGAGAATGTTGGGTTTGTTGGTGCAGGTTTCAAGCACCTAGAATTGATATATGTTAAGTCATCATATGTTTTGTTGTTTGTCCACATTCTATTCAAAATTTCAATAAATGTTTCATCTGTCTAGCGCATTGTAGTATGAAATTCAAATCATTTAATATTGTCTCTCCAGAAGTCACGTGTCCCTATTTTCATGTTAACCGTAGGTTGTTCAAATATCAAAGAATCTTGGACCGACTGTGCTTGGTAAAGAACCCCACAGAATATCATGTCAATGTTTCCAAAGTATTTCGTGTGCACATGTTTTATGCTTCTTAGTCGGTTGTCAATGGAATACAAGAAGTGACTTCCAATCAAAGATGCTTCATCTATAAAGACAAGTTGGAGCTCGTCATAAATCTTAGACAATGTATCTAACATTTCCTTGCTAAGTGGAAGAAATTGTGACTTGTTAAAAGGCATTAAAAATGCAGAGTGGGATGTTGTTCCACCTGCATTATATGCAATTTTTTCTGTGTATGCAACCATTAGGCCCTTTGGTTTCATAGGATCATAGGAATTGTTTGAATCATAGATTCGTATAAGAATTTGGAACAGTTCTTTCATTGTGAATGTCTTGACTATTCCTACTCCACCTATAAGGAACAAGTGCACATGAGTGTCCATGTTCAAGCACTTTTTAAGTGCAATTTCCTTTAGAGTTGTTTGTTGTTCTCGATTCAACAGACGTCTTATTCTGTGGTATTCATTATTTTCAATAAGGAAAATATTTTTTGTGACTTGAAAACCAAGATTGATACGTTTTTCACTGCCACCTTCTCGAGGATGAGGCAAATCCACTCGCAAGGCATACGACTCGCAAGGAGTTCTAGTTGTTTTTCATTTTGTGAATGTCTCATCAAGATTGTCAGGGTTTTCTAGCTCATTAACTGCAATTTCTATATCACCCCATGTTCGATTAACATTGTAAGTAAATCTAGTTTCATTGATTTGCACTATAGTCTCAGAGGCAACATACACAACTTCCCATGTGGAGAAGTTATGTTTTAATGTCTCTTCGTTTTCATCGAAAAGAATGTATAGAAATAGTTTTTCTCTACAATAGTTTTCATAGTCAGAATGTTTATTGTACTTGACAAACCATATCATAGAGGGTTTTTTTCTTTTTGATATGGCCGCACCATTTTTTTTGTAATGCGATACAAATTCTGCTAAGTAGATATGCCTAATAGGAGATGGACGCTGGAGGTAATAATCAATAATAGAGAGACATAGTACGTCTTCTGAATTGTGAGGCTCTTGTTCTAGAAAAAACAATGGTTTAAGAAAAAGTGTGCATTTCTCAAGTGGAGATGTGTTTATGAAGACACATTTTCTTGAACTACAATTGAGGGGCAGGAAAAGTGCAATGTGGACTGCTTGTTGAGCAGAAATTTGTTGAATATTAAGCAATGTATTTCCAAGCATAAATATCATTTGTATGGCATCAATATGACTTATTTCATGTTCTTTGCGTATTCTTCTGAATGCACATGTCATAGATTTTTCAACCTTTGTCGTATACGAGGTATAGTATGATGTTGTAGCATATGCATTAAGGATGTACTGCGCTTCTGTATTTTCATTCCACATAACTGGCATGTCCTTGGAGAAATTGTTGTTCCAAATATGGGAAAGTTTTCGTTTAAGGAAAACTATTGTTTGTTTAAGCGTACATTGTATGGCTTGGATGTACTCATCTTCTTATAGATTTAGAGTTGTCAAGAAGTCATCGAAGCTCATCAACTCATCAAACTCTCCTAGTTCTAGAAATGTGAACAAGGATTTAGATTTCTCAACAACAACATTGTCCTCTAAACTAAGTGGCTCTATGATTCTTGTTGCTCTCATTGGCAGCATGGGAAAGTTGTGTCTACAATGCGAGTTTTTTTGTTTTCTACAACTTCTTGTATGACAATATCTATGAAATTTGGCAAGTTCTGTATCCAAATGATCTGTGTTTCATGTTATCTATTTGTCCACAAAAATCTTGATCTATGAATTGTTGTCATCTCCATAGACCGGTGCACCCTCTATCCATAAGAGTGTGTGGTCATGTTCATTCCCCCTATTCTGGAATTTAGTCACAAAAAAGTAGTCTGATATTTTTCCGAAAAATGTTTCATCATGGCATATCAATTGTCTCAAAGAATTTATTCTATATCTATAGTGGCGAGTACATGTCACAGTGTCTTTTCTTATGAGGTAGTCAATGCCATTATTTTATAATGTATTGGTTTGTTTTTTACATTTCCCGTTACTATGAAAGTCAGATACGACAACCACCAATGGATCCTAGCAATGCTCTGCACTTTTAAATGTGATGAAAAATGTTGATGGGTCAAATTGTCGGATCATTGCAAAAATAGTTTTCTTGTTTTGTTGCAAATAGTCAAGAGAGATGCTAATGTTTTTGAAATCTATGTATCCAATATCAGATTTCAGAATTTTTTCTAGGTTTACTTTGTACTTGACATCATTGGCCAACAACTTTATTCCTTGTAACTTCCCTTTTCTTATTTGGACCCACATACAGGACAAAACTTGCTCTATTATTATGCACATTGTTTTGAAAAACAAATTTGTTATGTGACAGGAGAAGTCACCGCTTGAATGTAGCAGCTCCCATCAAACTATTTTATGATAACTGAATCGTTCTGTAATGTCAGTGGGACGTGGATATCCATAGAAGAGTGTTGGGAATTTCATTTCCTCAACAAACCTGTCCTTGAATATTCCAAGTGGGTGTTGCCCCTCAGCAGGTGCAATTTCGACAATATTGTCTTGCAAGTCATGAATGCACTGTGAATCAGTGAATCCATGCACCAATGTCTCCGCATTTTCGAGAGTCTCTGCAGAGTTTTCATCCTCTTCTCCAAGAACACTATTCCATTTCTCATTTATACAAATGTTTTGTGCTTTGTACAGGGCCTTGGAACATAATTCCTTTAATGCTTTCATAACAACAACATGCACACACACTTTTCTTGTCTGATACACATTTTTGTATCGCAAACATCGTTTGAGAGCCACAACAATTGTCATTGTATCGCTAATGAATTGTGGCAAGGATTTTTGCACAACATCTAGCTGAACATGCACATTAATAATTGATCTAGTTAATCCCATCTGGGGTCGTTTATAGCCCCAGGGTCTGATTTATGAAAATGAAATTCCCAGAGACACAAGTCTCTCTTCAATTTCTGTAAGTGCACTTACATCTGGCAGTGGTGTATTACATCTTATTTGGTCAAGGGTTGCAAATTGTGGCAGTTTTCCATTTTCAAGCGACCGTTTGCATGGAAGACAAATTTTGCCACTGGAAAATGTTTTATCATGTGCTGTCAAGCGGAGGTATTATGCTTCCAAATATGGCATGAAAGACTTATTATTTTTTGTGAAATTCAACTGATCGCAAATTGCACATGGAATGGAAGGAGTGTCTTTGATTTGTTTCATGTAGATTTTTCTTGCATATTTCTTTCCCAGGGAAGTATGGGTAGAAAGTGTTTGCTGGTATTCATTGGTAGTAGTGCACGATGTTGCTTCTAGCCCATGAAATGTGATTTTTTCCTCTTGGACAATTGCATAATTATTGTGGGATATGCGACCATACCTATTTATGTTGTGTTGTGCCCGAACAATTTTTTTTAGATTGTGATATGTCAGTTTCTCTCTAAAAGGAAGCATAGCAATGTATTTTTTTCTCTCGCGCATGACCTTTTTCAAGTTGTGGTAACTTAGTCTATGTTTCTTGTTCAAGGGAAGGATGACCTGATGGCAGCTGGGATGAAATTCACTCTCATTAAATAGCATGTGACGCTTATGCACATTCAATGTGGTTTGGTTGGCATCGACACTCGACACTGGAACGACAATATTTCCTATACCACCAATGTTTTTTTCTCTCTTACGTATGAACTTTTTCAGGTTGTGATAACTTAGTCTATGTTTTTTGTTTAAGACCTGTATAGCCTCATAACAATTGGGAAGAATTTCACGAATGAATTTTTTCAAGTTGTGATAACTTAGCCTATGTTTTTTGTTTAAGCCCTGTATGGCCTTATTGCAACTGGGAGGAGTTTCATTATCATTAAAAAACATGCCATGGGTATGCAGATTCAATGCGGTTTTGGTGGCATGGACATTGAACCCTGAACCCTGAACCAATGATATGTCCAAGAAAAGGTTGATAATGGATATGTGTGGTATCTGTTTTCAACGAGAGGATGTTGATTGTTCGATCATAATTTGAATCAATAGACCAGGAATGGACAATGCCATCTGGAACGACTGACCATACTTGGATATTTACTTTGAATATGATAGATATCCATTGCAAATAGAATATGCAACCCTCCACATTTCCTTTTTCATATGGTAGCGCCATGTTTACAAGGTATTCTTTCCAACTTGCAATTGTTGACATATTTTCTAGGAGATATGTGTTGGGTATGTATTATATTCTTTGTAAGAGGGGGGGTGCAGGGGGTTCGGGGGCAGTGCCCCTGAGAAATTTTTTTTGGACCGACATATTTTCGCCGGTTTCGGGCCGACATATTGCCGACATATTATCGACGGGCCGACATATTTCCGGGACGACATATTTCTGGGACCACATGATATTAGGTGGTTTTCGGCACATGGTTTTTGCCGATGGTTTTCTATTTCCGGTT
>CBVK0101536863.1:0-10254 GCA_900067695.1 Picea abies | reverse complement strand
ACAAGGTTAGAATTTACAATATGGTGAAAGGTGTTGATGCAAGCAGCTAAAATCCTGTTGGTTGTTGCCTATAATTGCATTGCAAAAGGACTGTACAGTGTAAAGCCGCAATGACTGCACATCGAACTCTGCTGCTACCAAACAACAAATTGCATTAAACAGACTATCTCCACAACTAGATACAACAGTTGTTGCTAGTTGCAAACCATGGCAGTCTATGCGATGCATAATCCATTTCCATTGTGATTCAAGGTCTTTGCAAATGAGGGACAAGTAAATATGAGGTCCTCCAAGATTTCATATGGACAAATTTTTGTACAATAGTCATTCATAATGACCACTGAAAACATTGGCATCATGGAACAAGATGCAATATGGATTGTTAGATGTAGTTTTGTTGAATAGTAGATATCTTGTTTTTCTTGTCAATGACCATATTCCAATTGATATATTGAGCCACTTAAACAACCACCATATAAAAAATGTATCTCCCCAAAGTCCCCTCTCATGTGCAGGCATAACTGGAGATGCAGACAATCACATATTTGAAAAATACGTAGCGACATCATGTATTCCATGCAAATACCAAAGAAAATCAGATTCCATTTCGTATTCATATGACTCCAATGCCTCAACGTCGGCATTTTTTAAATATCCCAAGAAATAATCTATCAATCCATTGCGCAGGTCAGTCGAGGAATAACGAAAATGTAGTAGAACCTGAAATGCATCGAAAAGGCAATCTCCTACAATATACGAGACTGCATCCAATCTAAAAAGCCCATTTCTATGCAACACCTTGTCAATGTTTCCATGCATAATGGAGTGTGTATCTATTTCATACAACTCAATATCTATTACTTGTTTCATTTGTTTCATATTTTGAACTGGGATTTTGAAGTTGTTTCTTAGCTACTTTCAGTTTGTATGAAAACAAAGAAAAGGGGAAAAAAAGAATAAAACGAAAAAAAAAAGTAAAATAGAAAATTACAAGCGCGGAACTGCATACCAATCTCGGTATGTATCCTTCAACCCTATTCTTGTCAAATTCAATTCCCCCTAGTCGCCACAGCAGATGACAAGAAAACAAACCTACACTGAAAAGTGAAGCAAACAAAAGAAACAAGGCAAATAAATAACACTATCAATTTGTTGAGTAGAAAGACTGATTTGAACTTATGCATGGTGGGCATCCTACAAGCTTCTCAGAAGCTGAAAAAGTTCTGCAAAATAGAAAGGAAAGGACAAAGGCAACAAGTGGATGCAGTTTTTTGTCCCAAATAATAAAATCATTCCATGTCTCTACACCCCGATGGATGCTTCTGTTATAACCCTAATTTGCACCAGACATGCTTACCTAGCATCAGGCCATCTCAGATTCCTTCTTTGACAAAACATTGCTAAACAAATCTTCTTAAAAACCCATTTTATAAAGGCCCATGCAACTTGCTCCATTACTGCACGCGTGTACATGCTAGTTGACGCAAGACAACCCGCGTGTACCTACAAAAGCACAAAAAAAGGAAAGTTGCTGACGAAACACACAACTTTGGGTAAGTTAACTAAACCTTTCGACCATGCATGGACAAACATTCGAGAAAATACCTATCTCCTTCTAACCTATAAAAGAAGGGGTAGAGATCCCATTTGGAAGAGGAGAATCATAGTAAAAAAACTATACCCAATTGAGCATTCCCTTTGTCCCAACCTTTAGCAATCTTTGTGCAAAGAGAAGTATAGAGCAAAGCAGTTGGAAGACAGTGGAAGAAGAGCCCAAGACCAGGATTGAGGAGCAGTAACTGACTTTATCATTATAAGATATCATTGTGAAGTTAATAAAAGAATTGTTTTTCTCATCCCGCCATATGAGATTGTCATTATTGGAATATTGATTGTATGATTGATTAAATCTCTAACCTGTTAGTTCATAGATCAAATGCATGTGGAGCTCTTTGTTTGTCTTTAGTGAATGCAAGTCAACATTGGGAGGAGAGTTGTAGTCAAAGAATGACCAATTGCGAAAAGGGATCAACATCAAACACGAAGAATAAGGTTCGTCAATTTAATCTTTTGAGCTTTGTATTTACATATGAGTAATGGGGGTCTAGGCATGGGATGCTGGTAAAAAGTAAGAATCTTTAGGTCATTTCTGCATGCATGATAAAACCCTTAGTGCTAGTCCATAGGAGGGATTTTCCACCCACAACAGAATTGGCGACTCCACTGGGGATCTCTAGGGTTTCTAGGAATGTTTTTTCTTGGGTATTTTTAAAAGTTGGTTTCATTACATGTTTTTAAAGTTTCTGCAAAAGTTTGAGCTTGCAGAGTTTCTGGTCTTCCATACTAGTTATCTTTGTTTCTTTGCTTAACTGCATTTTTCTTGAGACCTACAGAGGTCCACACGGCCTGTATAAGGTCTGAACATGTGTACCCGCGCCCTACCTTCCCACAGCCCGCATGTACACACTAGCTGAGGAAGTGTCAACCGCGTGTATGATTCCAGAAAATTTCTTTTAGAGAGGCAGTCATCCTCTCCCTTGTCAGAAATAATCCTTCTCAGGGGTTTTCTGGAACTCTTTCTGGTCTCTGTTTTTGCAGTTTGTAGCTTAGCTACCACCTCAGATTGGTTTTGTTCTATGAAATTTTCCTTGAATTGTTTTTTCTTTTTTGACAAAGTAAGTTTCTGAGTCTTCAAGAGATTCTAGTTCTCAATACCAGTAGTCTCTGCCAGTGCTTGATTGATTTTCTTTTCATTTTTGAAGAGTTTCATAGGTACACACGGCCTGCATAAGGTCTGCATGCGTGTATATGCACTTTGACCTTACACAACTTGCGTGCACACGCTAGTTGTTGAACTGTCAGCAACGTCCCTGTTGAGAAAATTTTTGTTTAAGGAGAGGCAATCATTCTTTTCCTTGTCAAGAGTTATATCTCTCAGGGTTCTTGGTCTCTGTCATAGAAGCTTAGCCTAGGTTTGGACTCTATTATAGCTTGCTTTTTCATTTAGAATATTTCTTGTGTTTCCTAGCTTTTTAAACTTATTTTTAGCTTGAAATTTTAAGAAAAATGAGTTGCATTTTGAAAACAAATTCCCCCATGAATCATGCCTTCATCAGTTTCTTTTAGAATCTTTTGTTATTTCTGCTTTGATTGGAAGAAAATATATAAAAAAAAAACTTAGTTTGTTAGATCTCTTTCTTTCCTGGCATTTTCTTTGCATTGTTATTTGAAAAAGAAAAGAAATTAACATAGTGTTGTGTTTTCTTCTCATCTTAAAAGCCTTTCAAAAAAAAATATAATCATTCTTTGCCAGTGTTCATATAAGTTTCTTCATTTTTTGCAAGAGTCTTAAAACCATCAGTTGCACTACCGTACCCTTTTGAGTAAATCAAGCCAGTAAAAAGAATGCTAATTAAAATTGACTAGACTTTATGTTTGTAGGGTCCATCAACTAGATTAGGCTAGGGCCTTGATTTAGGTTGGAGAGGAAACTCTTCAAGGCTATAAAACAAACATACGAGTCTGTACTAAGGAGTGTAGAAGTCCAGTAATGTGGAAATTATTTGGGACCCCCCTCTAACACATGGGATAAACATGAGGTCGCGTGCGGAAAGGTAGCAGAGATAACCCCTCCAAAGCCGGACCAAGCGTAGTGGGGAACACATATAGAGGACTTGTCTTGGCATTCCATTGACCGCATTTGCCATGGAGCTTTGAGGTCCTTAGTTGTCTTCCAAAACACTTACTTTCGATACCCTTGATAGGTTTCGGGCTTGATACCCTGCTCATTGCGGTCCACCCGACTGTCGACTGTACCCACCTGGTGATTGTTCACGAGCTGACAACCTAGTTGCCTTTATTTTAGGGACTTACACAGGTGACCGCAGGGGTATACCATAGTACCTAGGGAAGACATCGGTCCATGCTTTGCAGAGTATACCCAAAGGGTGATTCCATATTCAAGTTGCACTTGCACCGGTAAGTTGCTCTAGTGTTGGTTGGTGTAAATGTTCTTCCAACTAGTTAGTCGTTTGCTTGATTTGCCTTTAGGAACTTTTAGTGTGTGCTCTATGCTCCCTATTTTTCCATAGTGAGTTAGTCACTTGTGGATTTGGGTCTCTAACCTAGGGTGGTAGAATTCCCACTCCGCTGGTTGAGAGGAATTTTCAGTCTTCTGCTTAGAAACGTGGAGCCGCCTCTTTATAGGCGTTGTTTTGATAACACTGGTTCTTTGGAGTTAGTGTGTGAGACTTTTACACACTTGAACGATCCCGAAAAAGGAGAACCTGTGCATAAGATCTTCATGGCTAAAGTTCCCGACGATACCAACCAAGGAGCCCCTTCACAAGGGGATTCTTGTGCTTTTCCCTTCTTCTGAAATGTTGGTGTCCCTTTGATGGCCACTTTGTACATTCTTGGGTTGAATGTGGGACTACCGGTTTGGTTGGGTACCATTCCAAATGTCCCAAATCCTCTTGACACTTCTCAGTTAAGAACCTTAAGTCATGGGCACTTCTTGTCTTCTCCTCCTCCTTCTCCCGCCTCTGGTGAAAGTACAATTACTAGTAACTAGAAGTCTAAACGAAGTAGAAAGAGGAAGAATAGGAAGAAGAAATCACCAACCTCTGCGAGTCATGTTGGAGATAGGTCGACAACCTCTGCAAGTCACATTGAAGACCAACACCCATCCTCTGCAAGTTATGCTGGGGGCACACACTCACCCTTTGCAAGTCATGCTGGGGGAAAAAGTCTAGTCACTGCTATTCATACTGGTAATAGGTTTGTAGCCTCTGCAAGTCATGTTATCGACCCATCACTAACCTCTGCAAGTCATGTTGGAGATGTGCAACCAACCACTGCTAGTCATGCTGGGGGCATTAATTCTATTGAGAAACCTAGACGGATAGGATGTAATCCTAAGTTCCCTTGTAAGATTTGCAAGGGAGATCACCTTACTCATTTATGCCCTGGCATTCCAGAGGTACAAATATAGTGGTCCCTGTCTGCAAGCTCTTCTGATTTCGAGTCTTTTGAGGTTTCCTCGTCGTCTATTCAACCATTGGTTGAGAAAGTGGTCACACTGATGTACTCATCGGCTGATCCCAGTCCTCTTTTGAGGGGTGAGGTGCCTTTAGATCTTGTAGTCTCTCATCCTATTCAACTAGTGGTTGATAAAGTGATTATGTCAATGCAGTCATCGGCTGATCCCACTCCTCTTTTGAGGGGTGAGGTTCCTTTAGACCATGTAGTCTCGCAGCCTATTCATCGATTGGTTACGAAAGTGGTCATGACGATGCAGTCATCGACTGATTCCACTCCACTTTTGCGGGGTGAGGTGCCTTTAGACCATGTAGTCCTGTAGCCTATTCAACCATTGGTTGTGAAAGTGTTCATGCCGATGCAGTCATCAGATGATCCCACTCTTCTTTTGGGGAGTGACTTGTTTACCGACAATGTTTTTAGCATTTCCGGTTCAATACTTTTAGAACAAGGGGGCATTTCACTTGTTCCGAGCACACCCCCCCCAATCCCTAGGATGGTTTCCTTTGATTGGAATGACCTTGTTGAGCCTCGTCTTCCTTCTGCCACACCTTTTCAAATAAGGGTTGAAGTTAATTCAATAAACATTTATCGATGTATTGTGGATGAGGGAGCATCTACAAGTATTTTATCCTTCTTGGTTTGGAAAGTCTTGGGATCTCCCAAGCTTGTGTCTACTTCGCATGAGTTGTTGGCTTTTGACAGATGTCCTAGTGAATATTTGGTGATTCTTCCTCAGTTTCCTATTTCATTAGGTGGGAAGACTGTCCTTGTTGATGTTATAGTGGTGTAAGGCCCGTTAGATTTCAATATGCTTCTCGGGCGTGATTATGTATATGCTATGAATGTTGTAGTGTCTATGCTCTTCTGGGTGATGCATTTCCCTCACAATGGAAGCATTTTCACTATCGACCAGCTGGCATCTGATAATCACCATCCTAATTCAACATTATTTCAGAATACCCCTTTATATGTTCCTAGCGTTCGTGTAGACTCTACCCTACCATGGGTTAATTATGTGGCGTCTTATCCTCGGTGTTCAAATGCTTCTGAGCAAGAACCGGTGCAATCATGTTTTCCCTCTCGATACTTGGTCTCAACAATTGATCCATTGGTTTATCCAATGGGGGCATGGGAGGCCTTGCTTCCCTCTCTTGGTCCAAGTGGGCTTGAGTATCCTTAGGAGTCTGATCTCATTGTTTGTAGATCCTCAAGCCCTTGTGCTCGTGATTCTTCGCTGATAGACTGTGACAGTCTTGGCCAGAACTTCCATCGTCATATGGAGTATGGCCAGTTTACTCACCCTTTGGGACTGTCGACCCTCGTTTGCGTGATTTCTTAGATTTTGAATTGCCTTTAGATGAGGCTATCCTTGAAGCCATGACTACAGTTTCTATACCGCGGGAGGACTTACACTGTGGTTTGTGTTTTCTTCCCTTTTGGGAGACTTTCCAAGTTGACTGTCGAAGAGACTCTTGGTCTAAGCCTAACAACGGGCTCTACCTGAACCAGTTTCATACATGATTCGTAGCCCCCATGGATCTTCTTTTAATCCCTTTTTAGATCCTCTAAACATGAAAAGATTGTCGAGCGATCTTGTGGCCTTTCATGCTCGTTAAATTGAAATTTGAAGTCACGTCTATCTGGCGGTAGTTTACCCCTTTTTCGGTCCGGACAGTCAACTGTACGAACAAAGGTATACTCTAAGGAACTTTAGTTCTCTAGAAGAGTACCCCCATGTATCATTTTAACCCTTTTTGGGGCTTGAGGGACTAAATGTATGAAAAAGGAACCCCCACAGAGTCCATAGTTAAGCTCTTTTCAGACTCCCTAAAATTGAAAAGATCGTCAAGTGACCTTATTCTTTCACACTCATTAAAATGGTCCAGAAGAACACCCCTGACAGAGTCCATAGTTAAGATTTTTTCAGACTCCTTAAAAATGAAAAAATGGCTGAGTGATCTTGTCTTTATCACACTCGTTAAAATGGTTTTGAATAAACGTCTTTTTGGTGCTAATTTACCCCTTTTTCGATCCTAATAGACTACCTTCAAAAAAGGTACCCTAGTGGAGTCTCCTTTTATGTTTTTCAGACTCTCTAAATATGAAAAACTACCGAGCTTACCTTCTCTAGGCTCGTTCAACTTACATCGAAGGACGTTACCATTGTGTGTCTTATTAATCACATTTTCATACCCGCGTCTTTGGCCTAATGCCGACTCCATGTTGCTCTCAAATGAACCATCTGAAGCATGCCTTATACACAAGCCCTGTAGAACTTTGCCTCTGCATCTTGACACCTTTGGCTCCTAGAGGATTTTTCCTGAGTGTCTTTACTTTGAACATCAGTCTTGTCCCTACGCCTCGAACTTGTATGTTTGCAACACTCATTCCTCCTTTGTAACGTAACATTCTTTTATGCTTTTTCCAAAATTATTGAAAAGACAAAAAAATCAAATATACCCCAAAAAGAGGAAGGGAAAAGTATTTTCTTTTTATTGGCAACACAATGAGTCTCCCTTGGACAAAGCACATCCTTCCATTTTTTCTTCAAGCTCTGGGATTTAATATGACCTTAGGAAGTTGTTCTTGCTACATAGAGTTGTGTCCTCCTCTGTTTGGTTATTCTTCCAAACATATGGAGAGTTTGCATCGCCTCCTGCCTCGTGAAATTATGTCAATGTCATGCTGCTCGAGTCTCATCATTTGCCGTGCTATTGTCCAAGGGAATTTTTTACCAAGCCTGAGTTGGCTCCTCTGTAGTTTGTCTCTTGCCCTCATGCTCGACCATCCTCAAAGTCCAATCAACTAGTCTTTGTTCAAAATCAATGAAGCCTTCAGCCTGATCATCAAGATTCTCTAGTCCATGACCGACGAGCCGTCGAAGACCTCTGGGTAGTGAAGTCATACACTCATATTACACTCCTACCCTAGTTTTGAAGATTTTGAAGTTGTTGCTCGAGCTCTGAAGACCTCATCTCTGGCCATCAAGCCTTATCAGTTTCTAGAAGATGGATACTCTACATGTATATCTTTTTGATTTCAAGATGTAGCTCTGCTGTGTATTGCTCGTGGATAAACTTTATATAGTTATATGAGATGGATCTACAGTGTATTTTATTGGTAGCCATGATTTTATTTTATCCCGAGCATGGGTATGCCCGCCTCAGTGAGACAATTATTATTTTGCAGATGAAACCTCCTGATTTCTCGTCCTTGGGCTCACTTGTTCGGCACATCGGTGAATATTGTTAATGTATTTCGGCCATCAGATGTTCTTCTAACCTCACACATTAGGGGGCATCTGTTATAACCCTAATTTGCACCAGACATGCTTACTAGGAATCAGGCCATCTCAGATTCCTTCTTTGCCAAAACATTGTTGAACAACTCTTCTTAAAAACCCCTTTTATAAAGGCCCATGCGCCCTGTTCCATTACTGCAAGCATGTACACGCTAGCTGACCCAATACAACCCACGTGTACCTACAAAATCACGAAAAAAGGAAAGTTGTCGACGTAACTCACAAATTTGGGTAAGTTAACTAAACCTTTCGGCCATGCATGGTTGGATATTCGACCAAATACCTAGCTCTTTCTAACCTATAAAATAAGGGGTAGGAATCCCATTTGGAAGAGGAGAATCATAGTAAAGAAACTATACCCGATTGAGCATTCCCTTTGTCCCAACCTTTAGCCATCCTTGTGCAAAGAGAAGTATAGAGAAAAGTAGTTGGAAGACAGTAGAAGAAGAGCCCAGGACCAGGATCGAGGAGCAGTAGCAGACTTTATCATTGTAATATATCATTGTGAAGTTAACAAAAGAATTGCTTTTCCCGTCCCACCATATGAGATTGCCATTATTGGAATATTGATTGTATGATTGATTAAATCTCTAACCCGTTAGTTCGTAGATCAAATGCATGTGGAGTTCTTTGTTTGTCTTTAGTGAATGTAGGTCAACATTGGGAGGAGAGTTGTAGTCAAAGAAAAACCAAGCGCGAAAAGAGATCGACATCAAACACGAAGAATAAGGTACGTCAATTTAATCTCTTGAGCCTTGTATTTACATATGAGTAATGGGGGTCTAGGCATGGGATGATGGTAAAAAATAAGAATCTTTAGGTCATTTCTGCATGCATGATAAAACCCTTAGTGCTAGTCCGTAGGAGGGATTTCCCACCCACAACAACTTCCCCCTTGTGAAAGCTCCGAATTTGTTTTCTAAACCCCTTTGCATTGCAATTTTTGAAATATCTATGGTACATTATGCATATGAAGACAGATGGTTTCCAAGAATAGAAAATAAGAGCACACAGAAATCCCTACCACTGAAAAAGCTTGCCTGAAAGGTGCAAAAAACCAAATAGAAAAAAAGGAATAGCAACAAAACGATGGCACGAAAACCTACTCATCAACGAGGGATGACAAGAGCTCAACCCCAAAACTTGCAAACCGCAACAACAGGTCCAACAGCTTGCAAAGTTAAAGAACAACAAACCAGTGAACAACCACAAAGAGGTCAAACTGCAACTGCAGGACCTCAACTTTGCAAAGTTGAATCAAACAAGAACAAGAAGCATGGAACAAACCAACGAACAAGCATCAAACACTGAACCAGTGATGCCGGCATAGAACAATTTTGCACAATTTCATTGCAAACAACACCATAAAAAAAGTGGAACGAAACTATATTGCAACACATATGTACAATAAACATTTAAGGCAGTGAGGAATGTCAGAACTGTTGAAGGGCATAGCCCTGTGCAAACATTTAAGAAAGAATGCAACGTGGTAGGCCTGTTTACGCACACAACCATGACAAAGACTCTCAAAGCACGCAAAAATAAAGAAAAAATCACACATAGTAATAGTAATAAAAAAATAATAATAATACGTCAAATTAGATCGCTTCGAACATTAGAGAGGACAAACTTTAGATATGATAGCATATCAAACATTGGGATAAATTTAGCTAGAAGAAAATTATAAGACAAACATTCGAACTAATGTTAGCATTAATCCACCTTCAAGCAATGCATAAGAAAATATATGATTCAAAAAGACTGTATACGATCAAAAAGTTTGGATATGCTAACATATAAAACATTGGGAATAACGAAGCCGACAATAAGACCTCAAACCTGTTATCTAGTCAGATCATGAGTGAGATCGGAAGAGCGGTTCAGCAGGAATGCCGAGACCGATCTCGTAT
>CBVK0101536859.1:0-15394 GCA_900067695.1 Picea abies | reverse complement strand
GCCCCCTCGAAGAGGCTTATTATTTGAAATTATCTCTGTTTCAAGGTGTTGAGTAATTTTCCTGAGGTTTTTCCATGCTATATTGATGTTTGGTTCTTAACACTCTTATCTTGCTATCAGTGACAAACACACTTGTTTGTAAACATGCCAACAATATCCCCCTTTGGCATTGATGGCAACCCTGAAGGAGTGCACTAAACTGTTTGGACCTCCAACTGTAGCATCTGGTCCAGACCACTCCTTTTCTCCCCCTTTGACATCAATTTCAAAGAAAACATGCTCCCCCTGAGCTGTTGCGGTATTTTTAGGAGGTATTAGATATTCAATCAATACAATACTCCCCCTAATAGAATGGACTCTCTTGGGTGTGATACAGGATGACACCCAACTTCTGTCGAAGATATTCAAATAGTGTCTTGGCTAGTGGTTTAGTAAAGATGTATGTAATTTGTTCCGTGGTTGGAGTGTAATGGACCTGAACAACCTGATTGGTGACTTTCTCTCTCAGAAAATGGTATTTTATGTTAATATTCTTGGTCTTGGAGTGGAATACATGATTCTTAGACACACTGATGGCACTAGTGTTATCACAATGCATTAGGATCGGTGTTGCATATTTTACCTCCAAGTCTGCAAGTGTTTGAATCATCCATAATAACTGAGTGCAATAGGTAGCAACAACAATGTATTCTGCCTATGTAGTTGATAAAGAAATGGAATCTTTATTTTTACTAAGCCAGGGTTATCAGACAGTTCGAAACCCTATGGTTGTTCCATATAGACTTCTTCATTTAAATCTCCATTTAGAAAAGATGACTTGACATCCATTTGATAGACTTTAAACCTTTTATGACAAGCATAGGCAAGAAATATTCTGATAGCTTCTAATCTTGCTACAGGCACAAATGTTTCATCAAAATTTAGTCCTTCTATTTGAGCATAGCCTTTACAGACCAATCTTTCTTTATTCCTGACAACTTGTCCCTGCTCATTCAACTTTTTATTAAAGATCCATTTGGAACTAATGATATTTTTAACTTCCGGTCTATGAATCATCTCCCACATATTGTTTTTCTCAATCTGATCAAGTTCATCATTCATTGCTTTAACCCAATGATCATCTTTGCTAGCTTCATTAAATTTCTTGGGTTCCATCATGGATATGAAAGCTATATGTGATTGCTCGATGTTTTTGATTATCTTTCTCCTAGTTTGTACACCTTTTTCTTTTTCACCAATTATCTGACTTGCAGGATGATTCTTTTGAGTGATTCTAGAGGAGGAATTTGAAGTTGCCTACCGATTTGAGTCTGTTTGAGTATATGTGTCTTCATCTGATTCAGATTCTTCATTTTCTGATTCTTGGACCTATTCATCTTCATCTTTAGCTGTGTCCTCTGTAGAAGACTCATTATTGTACACCTCTCTTGCTGGGATTCCTTCATCAACATTTACGTCAATACAAACAACCATTTTATGCAGTCTCTTATTATAGCATCTATATCCTTTACTATTTGTAGAATATCCTAAGAAGATATCTTCATCATCCCTATCATCATATTTTCCAAGGTTCTCATCATTATTCTTTATGTAACATTTACTCCCAAAGACTTTGAAGTGTTTCATTGAAGTAGGTCTCCCATACCATAGTTCATAAGGTGTCTTGTCACTTTGTGGTTTGAGGTGGGCTTTGTTAAGAACATGGATTGCTGTGTGTATTGATTCTACCCGGTAGGTTTGAAGAATTTTCTTCTCATTCATCATTGACCTGGCCATTTGTTGCACTATTTTGTTTTTCCTCTCAACTACTCCATTTTGTTGTGGAGTTCTTGGGATTGTGTATTCTCTCTTGATCCCATGCTTATCACAGGATTCCTTGAAATCACTTGACATAAATTCTCCTCCTCTGTCTGATCTTACTTCCTTTAAACTCTTGCATGTTTGATTCTCAGTTAAAGCCTTAAATATTTTAAACTTCTCAAATGCTTCTGCTTTTTCCCTGAGAAAGGCAACCCAAGTAAGTTTGGAGTAATCATGAATAATCAACATGAAGTAGTTTTCTCTCCCTTTTCCTTCCTGTCTTGATGGTCCACACAAATCCATATGAACCAGTTGGAGTGGTTTCTCTGTTGGAGTAAATCTCTTGGACTTAAATGGTGTCCTGGTTAGCTTTCCTACTTGGTAGGGTTTACACATTGAATCTTGGGGATTTGATATTCTCGGAAGATCTTTTACTGCCTCAAGATTTTTGAGCTTGATTAAGTGGTCAAAGTTTAAATGTCCAAGTATTCTATGCCATAACCATCTTTCATCATGTTTGCTTATATGACACTCTTCTCTATTTTCTTTAAGAACATATACGTTATTTTCTGTCCTTATCCCTTTGGCCACCACTTGTCCTGAGTTTACAGAGTTTATTTTGCAGTCCTTGGATGTCAACACCACTTCACATCCTCTGTCACACATTTGACTTACACTGAGAAGATTATGTCTCAGCCCATCTACAAGTAGAACATCTTGGGCTTTTCCTTTTCCATTACATAAAATCAACATCCCTTTACCCTTTATTTTACCTAGAGCATCATTTCCAAAGGTTACGTTTCCTGATTTTCTTTCACTTAGAGATAGAAAATTACCTTTGTCTTGTGTCATATGTTTGGAGCATCCACTGTCTATATACCAAGGGTTCATTTTTCTTTGAGCTGACAACACTAATCCACACTTGTCACTTTCTTTCTTTTTCCAAAACCTGACATTTTCAGTAGGGGAATTCAAATCTGGTTCATAGTTCCTTAATTGACAGTCAACATATTTATGGCCATAGTTATGACATATGTAGCATTCAATCTCATTGTTCAATAGGTCAAAATTATTGTTGCAGTGTTGTTTACTCATTGACTGTTGATTATTTCTTGACCTCCTTAGTTGCATGTCTCTAGACTTAATTTGGCAATTTGCAATCTATGAAGGTTTGTTACTTGGATGTATCATTCTTTGTTGTGGCAAGTATTTATTCCTTTGAAATCTTAATTGCCCATGTCTAAGTTTTAAGGAACAATTTATAGATTTGTGACCAATGTTAGAATAGTAGAAACAATAGCCATATAAAAATTCTTTGTACCTGGAAAATGGTTGTCTTCTTTGAGCAAATCAATTTCTTCTATGTTGATGACGTCTTTCAGCAGTGAGGACATTATTTCTTTGTTCTACAAATTCAGTCCTGGCACCTTTTTCTTTATTCGTCCTGCGCAGCTGATTGTGTTCCTTTGTTTCTGCAGGTTTGTTGTTGTCATTGGTTGTATATTTGACAAACTTGATGGGTTCTTCATTTCTTGGCTTATCACTACTTGATCCCTCTTCATAACCCAAACCAATTTTCATCTTTGGATTCCTTTGCTGATTCAGGATGGTGGCTAATCCTTCTGAGGCTTTGATACTTGAAAGATTATGATTATACAAGGCTTGAAACTTCTCCATCTCTTTCCTAGTTTTCCCTACTTCTTGTTCTAAGGCTTCACATCTTGCCTTCTTTTCTGATAACTGTCGTTTTAGAGTGTCTTTGATTTTATTTGCCTCTTCTAATTCCAATTTTAGTAGGACAAGGTCTTCATCAGGTTTTTTACTGTCTTTCTCGAACTGTATCAAAAATTGTTTTTGCTTTTTGTTCTTAATTCTTAGTCTGTCAATCTCTTCCAGTGCACTGATTAGTTCTCCTTCCATGTCAACCACAACTTCTTCTTCATTAGCATCACTTCCTGTGATTATATTATCATAATCCTCTTTGGCCATAAGTATGAAGTCATTTAGTTTATCTTCAATAGTGGAGTCATTGTCTTCATCATCTGAAGGATCATCATCATTGTTTATGCAAAAACTTTTCTTCTTAAAGTTATTCTCTTTAAATAAATTTCTGTGTTTGTGCTTCTCCTCATCATCACATGTCTGATCCTTTATTTTGTGGGGACATTTATTTGCAAAATGACCTATCCTACCATAGTTGAAACATTTGAAAGGTAGTTTACCTTTGTATTTGCCTGATCCATTCTTCAATCTCTTCACAAATTTTGCTTCAATTTCATCAAGCTCTGAATCCTCATTCTCATCTGCTTTAAATGATGCTTCTATGGAGGTGGGTTTCTCTTTAACTATTCTCATTTCATATGCAGTCAATGTTCCTAGAAGTTGATCAATCTCCAAGGTTTTTAGATCATTAAGTTATTCAATAGTAGAAACCTTCGGGTTGAACCTATTTGGTAGAGATCTCAAATATTTCTAAACTAAAGAAGGTTCCTCAATTTAATCACCAAGTTCTTTCATTGTGTTTGCCATTTCTTCTACTCTCAGAAATTATTTTCCAACAGTTTCATCTTCCTTCATCTTCAACTGTTCAAACTGTATTCTGTAAGTTTGAAGCTTGGCGTCCTTTACCTTCTCATTACCATCATAACTGCTAATGAGTTTGTCCCACATTTCTTTGGCAATTCCTAGGTGCATAACTTTTACGAATTCTGCTTCTGCAAGCCCACTCAAGATAACATTCATAGCCTTAGCATTGAAGATAAATTCTAGCTTGTCATACTTATTAGCTAGTACAATTGGCTTTACATAACCAATATATACCACATCCTAGACATCTGCACTTAAAGCCATTATGTAGGTTCTCATTCTAACTTTCCAGAAAGAAAAGTTTGTTCCATTGAACAGAGGGGCCTTATTGGTTGAATTTCCTTCATGGCTTGACATGTTTAAGCTCTAGGATCTACCCTTAGATAAAAGGGGATGTCTCTGATACCAATTGTTGTACAACTAAGAGGGGGGGGTGAATCAGTTGTTATTGGTCTTAAACAAATACACTTATTTTAAACTCTTTACACAACATTTAATGATAGTCAAAATAATGCAGGGAAGTAAGAAATAAAACATTCAACATCAGTCACACATATGAGATACTCTGAGACAGATATTTCCTGAGGAAACCTATACATGGTAAAAACCTCTTCTTCTTTATATGATAAGTAGTCTTTACATTATTTACATTATCATACATATGAGCACCAACTCATAATGAGGCTACAACCTTTGTTTTGCAAGTTTTTACTTGCTGAGAGCACCAACTCTCTGGATTCTCTAGCACCAACTAGAAGGAAGCACCAATTCCTTGGTTTCCCTAGCACCAACTAGAAGGAAGAACCAACTACCTTGTTTCTCTAGCACCAACTAGAAGGAAGCTACAACTCCCTGTGTTCAAGCACCCACTTGAAACTCTAAGGACAATAGTCCTCCCTAGCATCTCCCTACCACCCTGGTATATAAATCTTCGCTATTATGACTTATTACAACGATATAAATTTCTTCAATGGCTTACTGGTCTCATCACTGTTCTGCTACACTGCGCTGCTCTGTCTGCATCAGTGTCTTATCAAACAAACTCGGTAATGGCGACAAGGTCTCTCGGTGTTGATTTTTGGAATTGCGTGAGAAGTAATTTCCGCAGGGAATTACACAGACTCTCTAGTGCAAAACAGGGAGGATGAACTGGGATTTTCAGAAAATGAACATGGTTTTTTTTTTTTTTTCGTTGCAAAATTGTGAGGGTCTCTTGCAGAGGTCACACGGTTCATGCTCCAGTCAGTTCCGGTTCAAATAAAGGAAGAGGAACCTTTCTCACGGCTCACCCTGGCCGTTTATTCGCATGCATTATGGTCGACACTTGTCACACATGGCACTGCATGTGTTCCACCAACATGCAACACCCTTATACGTCCTCCCTTGCCAACACTTAGGATAAAACAAAAATGCACATGTATTTTTGGAATAATATTAAAATATTATTCCCAGGCTTAAGCCCCCCTAGGCTTAGCCCCTAGGCTCAACACTTAGCCACTTTTCCCACCTTCATCCCCTAATTCCTTTCCCTCTCTGTGGATTCTTAGTCCCCCTTCACTCATTCATTGTGGTCGGTCTGCACATGGTGGTGTTTATATTTTATTAATTGTTTTGCTTGATTACATTTACAACAGCAGGCTCCTGGCCTTCGACATTCAGGTTCTCTGGCCTAATAAAACACATAAGTCTCCAGCTTATAAAAACTTGGCTCACCAGCATATGAATCTTAATTACAATTCCTTTCATAACTTGGTTTACAATGGGGCTCGGCCTTGGGGACACTAAAATCCCCCTCCCCTTATTTTTGCATTGTCCTCAGTGCAACTTACACTGTCTCTGCAAGCCTTTCAAAATTTTCAAAAAGATGCGGGTACTCTGCCCACATAACCTCTTCATGCTCCCATGTCACGTCCTCAGGACTGTACCAGGTCCACTGGACCTTTACAAGCTCTATAGCTCGATTCCGGAGCTGTTTTCTTTTCCTGTCCAATATGTGCACATGATGCACTTGCAGGACACCCTCTGGTTCCACCTGAATCATATTCCAATCGATAACATGATTAGCATTAGGTACATATTTCTTAAGCAGTGAAACATGAAACACATTATGTACAGTCATAGATGCAGGTAATGCAAGCATGTATGTAATCGGCCCAATCCTTTCTAGGATCTCAAATGGCCAAAAAAATCTTGCTGCCAACTTGGCGCAACTCCCCAGTCTCAGGGAAGTTCTGTTAGTTTTCACTTTTAGGAAAACATGGTCACCCACTTTGAATCCCCTATGGGTTCTGTTACTATCAGCGTAACTTTTCTGCCTGTCCTGGGCAACTTTTAGATTATGTTTAATTTTTATCATTTGATCTTCCATCTCTTTGAGCAGTTCAAGACCAACTACTACTCTCAGCTGGATTATCCCAGCTCACTGGAGTGTTGCACTTTCTTCCATAAAGTGCTTCGAACGGGCTCATCTTCAATGACACATGATACCCATTATTGTAGGCGAATTCTACCAAATGCAGGTAGTCTTCCCACCTTGATGGTTTATCCATCACATACATTCTCAGCATGTCTTCTATTACTTTGTTTAATCTCTCTATCTGTCCATCAGACTCAGGATGATATATTGTGCTAAAGTTCAGATTCGTTCCAAATCCTTTGAACAGTCCTTTCCAAAAATTCAAAGTGAATTTTGGGTCTCTATCAGACACAATTGTCTTAGGAATTCCATGCAAGCATGCAACTTCTTTTAATAAGATATCAATAACATCTGCTGCTCTGTTGGTGGTTTTCAGTGGAATAAAATGGGCAGCTTTAGTAAGCTTGTCCACCACCACCATGATTGAATCATGTTGCTTTCTTGTCCTAGGTAGTCCGATGATAAAATCCATTGTTACCACGTCCCATTTCCACTCAAGAATAGGTAAAGGTTGCAGCAACTCTATTGGGTGCCTATGCTCAGCCTTAAACTTTTGGCACTCCATACATCTGACGATGTATTCAACGATTTCTTTCTTCAAACCCAGCCAAAAATAATGGCTTTTGACTGCTGCCACAGTCTTCTGATATCCAAGATGTCCATCATAAGTCACATTATGCATCTCCTTTAGAATTGCCAGCTTCAATTCTTGGACATTGGGTACATACACTTTGTTGTTATACATAATTAAACCATTAGTTCCCAAGGTGTATCTTTCCTTGGTCTGTGGTCTCTCACACTGCTGTAGCTTTGCTACAATATTTTTGTACTGCAAATCAGCATTTGCAGCTTCCAAAATTCTATCTTTCATCTCAGTCTAGTACATGCTAATGGTTGTAGCATGTAATTTGTGCACTTTTCTGCTGAGTGCATCAGCCACCTTATTTTCTTTCCCTTTGATATGCTTTATATCAAAGTCATATTCGTACAGAAACTCTAACCATCTAATTTTCTTGGCATTTAAGGTCGGGTGATCAAATAAATACTTCAGACTGTTATGGTCTGTTCTCAACTCAAATCTCTTGCCCATGAGGTAATGTCTCCATTTCCTCAAGGCATGGATGATTGCTTCCAGCTCTAAATCGTGAGTGGCATAATTCTTCTCATGTTCCTTCAACTTTCGGGATTCATAACAAACTACAAATCCCTCTTGGCTGAGAACTCCTCCCAGCCCCTCCTTACATGCATCTGTGCAAACTATGTAATCCTTGTTTGGATCTGCAATCTTCAGGATTGGAGCACTAGTTAGCAGCTGCTTCAATCGCTAGAAGCTGCTCTCACATTCTTCAGTCCACTGGAACTTCTTCCCCTTCCTTTGCAAGGAAGTGATAGAATGAGCTATCCTTGAGAATCCAGCTATAAACCTCCTATAGTAGCCTGCCATACCCATAAAAGATCTAACTTCTACCACATTCCTTGGCGCTGTCCATTCTCGAATAGCCTGTACCTTTTCAGGATCCACAACGATCCCTTCTTCAGATATAATATGTCCCAAGTAGTGGATCTGTCTTTGATAAAAAGAGCACTTTCTCAGTTTTGTGTATAGCTGGTGTTCTCTCAACACCGACAACACCATTCTCAGGTGTTTCTCATTCTCTTCCTCTGTATTGGAATACACCAAGATATCGTCCAGGAAGACTATGACAAACTTGTCTAAATAATCTCTGAACACTCCATTCATTAAACACATGAAAACATCAGGCATGTTGGACAATCCAAACGGAACCACTGTGAACTCATAATGACCATACCTTGTTCTAAATGTGGTCTTGCTGATGTCCTCATCCTTTATTCTCACTTGGTGATATCCTGATCAAATATCTATTTTCGAAAATATTTTTGCATCTTTCAACTGATCAAAAAGATCATCAATCCTTGGCAGAGGATACTTGTTCTTGACAGTGACCTTATTCAACTGTCGAAAATCAATGCACAGCCTCAACGTCCCATCTTTCTTCTTCACGAATAGTACTGGGGCTCCCCACGGTGACATACTGGGGTGAATGTAACCTTTCTTTAGTAGCTCTTTGAGCTGCAATTGCAACTCTTTCATCTCTAGCGTACTCATTCTATAAGGAGCTTTCGAAACTGGAGCTGCTCCTGGCATCAAATTTATAGAGAAATCGATGTCCCTCCTCAGAGGTAGTCCAGGTACCTCCTGAAATACATCCTTGAAATCCTTGAGTACTTCATGATCTTCCATATTCGACACTACATCTCGAGATGCTTCTTCCACCTGAGTTGCATATAATTGATAGCCTTTTTGGTAACATTTCTTTAGCTGCATGGCTGAGATTTCCCTTACATCCACGGCTCTGGGAATTCCTTGGAATGTTACTTGATTTCCCTCTTTGTTCAGGCATGTAAACCTCTTGTTACAGCAATCCAGAAGGGCATGGTGATGGTCCAACCAGTCCATCCCAATTAAGCAATCGTATGAGCCTAAAGGTAGAATGTTCAATTCAGACTTAGTACTCATTCCTTTCATGTCCACTGAACATGACTTAACCAATTCAGTGACCTTCCTCTTGGTCCCTGTGGCCAACTGCACTAACCAAGACTTCTCATGTTTGCTCCTCGCTAGATGCAAACGTTCCACCACTCTAGGATATACATAACTATGGCTAGCCCGTGAATCAATTAAAATAACAAGTGCTCGGTTGTTAATCGTACCTTCCACTTCAATCATGTGCGATTGAAATTCTGCTTGCTTGTTGTCTAGGGCTGTGTAGATCCTCGGCATTCTGCTGCCCATATCCTCCACTGTTTCAGCTTACTGAATAGTATGTACATGTAACACACCCACTATCATAATTTTTAAAAAACTTTGGATTAATCTCCCACAAGTGAGAAATCTCAAGAAAACCGGCATTTGCGAAATGACAACCCCTGGTTAAATATCGGGATTCGAGGTTTCTAATGTCAAACTCATTCACCCCCATGACTCGCGATCCTTCGGATTCTGATGCGCTCCTCACGCATTAGCTCCCCAGGCCAAGCCTGTGGTTCACTGCCTTTATGGTCGTGGTCTTACTTCCTCTCGGGGCAACTCCTATCGGAGTTTCAGGTTTTCTGATGTCGCAATTCACGAGTCCTCGGAAGCCGCGATCCTCCGACCCTCGATATGTCCCTAATGCATTAGCCCTCTAGGATAGCTCCGTTCTCAGGTGACCTTCTACCATATGTCCATGGTTCTATAGCTACCCATCGGGGTTTCGGGGTTTATGATGTCGCGATGCACAAGCCTTCGTAAATTCCGATTCCCCGATCCCCGATGCCACTTGGCGTGGACTCACGGCCAAGATTGATCTTCCGACATATGTCCCTTGTTCTGGCGCCTATGTCCCACACTCCTTATGATGTCGTGGAGTGACACCTGTCCTCCACTGGAGTGCTATGACTAGCGAACCGTCGCGTTTCGAGATTTCACAACTCCTACTATCGTGAGTTTCTTGTCATCGAGATTCCTGAATTGTCGAACCCCGATCCCTCAGGATATTCTGACACGCGTCCTCGTCATGAACGGCTCAGATCTCATCGGGAAATCGTGGATCGCGATTTCTTGTTGCACGATTTCCTTACCATCGAAAATTCCGATGAACAAAACTCCGATAGCACCTTGATCTCCGACACCTCTCCCTCAGATGGACGACCCAGATCCTATCGGTAAATCGCAGATCGCAATTTACGGATGGCAAGAGTTCTATGTATTAAAAACCTCGATATGCCGAAATCCGACTCTCTGGGATCCTCTGCCACGTGTCCCTATTGTTTGATGGCTCAGATCTTGTCGAGGTTTTCACTTGGATTGTCCCGAGTACTTGTCCACGGGAATGCCAATTTCCCAATGGCAAATATCTCGATTCCCCTCCGGATCTCCTGACACGCGTCACACATAATGGACGGTCCAGATTCAATCGGGAAATCACATATCATGATTTCATTGTGCAACGGTTCTACACTCCTAAAATCCCCTATGAGTGAAATCTCGATGCCTCCCAGAATGCTGACACGTGTCCTGCCGAGATCAACGGCTAGGACTCTTCCTCTGCACACTAGAGTTTAGCTCCGGTGCAACTCTTCCCGATCCAACGGTTTACGGGATTTCTACTCCAGATCTAATGGTTCAAATCACTTCCTCGCATGTCTACCCCTGTGCTTAACCCCTGTACAACTTCTTCGGATCCAACGGCTGTCGAGTAATGTGAACCGAGATCTAACGCTCCAGATTCATTCTTTTGGGTCTTGGGATTTACGATCCCAATTTCTCGTTGCTCATGATGAGAGAGGGAAAGGCATGTAACGCCTATGTTACTTTCATCAATCTAATGGTTGTGAATGACTATGGTTCACTTCGACGAGATCTCATCCGTCGACTTATTTATCGCAAAACACTACTATCTTGGACCTAAATAGGATCGTTCTTCCTCGTACAGGGTTAATAAGGCCTATGCGTTCGAATCCTTATTCTAGGTTATGGGTGAACCTTTTCGAGGAGGGAATCTCTGTGAAGAGATCCTTACCGGGTCATTCTCGGGAGAAGATAAAGGAGGACAACTTCCCGAGAGCAGCTGGGCATGGTTAACTTCATTTTATTGACGAAATTCGTGCATGATATCCTTTGTAATAAGCATGTATCAACTTATTTGTATCAAACACTACGCGGACATTCGTATGCTGTAATTCTTCACAATTTCACAAGTTCTATGAGATAACATCTACTCCATATTAACAATTGTTGTACAGACAACTCCTTCATAGGAAACATTTACAATTCCACAGTCCACGAATATATGTGACAACATATAAATTTCAGAATGCAATACAAGCAAAACACTTATCAGAAATAACTTCAGCAATGGAAGCGACTGCTGAGAGGGGTGCTCGTTTCCACCCAACCGTAGGCGTAGTGACTCCTACTGGATTTACCACTAGCCACCCCCGAGCTAAGACCACGATGTCTTGAGACCTGCGTCTCTCTGTCTGCCAGTGCCCAGGAGCGAGGGTTGCAATCCTTCCCCTCTGGGATCACTCACTCTGCGTAAAAATTGCCAGAGTTCCCCTCGCATCTGCCCCCTTTCAATCGTTTCAGCCAGACGCCTTATCCTCTTGCGAGGTTGTGTGTGGCACGATTTTCCTCGCATTGATCAGGCCTGACGTCCCTACGGATGGGCGGTTCACCATCCCATCCCTCATCAAGACATCCACCTACTAGTCTGCGAGCCATTAATTTTCAAGGCCAGTGAGTCGCTTTTGGTTCTCTGGGCCAGTGGAGTCCAAATACGGTATTAAATTCTCAGTGGAAGTTAACGCCCCTTTTTCAGGGTGCCCTCCACCACCATCATGGTCTCTTTTCCACACATCCCCTCTCAGCAGTTATGTAATATAAATTCATAATGTTATTTACATTTTCATCATGCTTTAGCATGGTAATTCCTGTATTAGTATTAATTACAGATTTGGGGGAAACAAGGTGTTACAATTCCCTCCCCCTTAAAAGGAACATCGTCCTCGATGTTCTTAGCTACTAACATGAATTACATGTACAAAAGTAAACAAAATCGGATATGCCTTTCTCATGGCATCCTCCATTTCCCATGTAGCCTCATCTGGGCCAAAATGTTTCCACTGCACCTTGACCTGTGCAATGGTTCTATTCCAGAGTTGGGTTTCCCTTCTGTCCAATATGCATTGGGGTTCTGGCAGGAAATCTCCCTCTGGTTCCACCTAGATCATAGACCAGTCAATTATATGATTAGCATCATGTACATATTTCTTCAATAAGGAAAAATGGAAAACATTATGTGCTTTTACTGTGGGAGGAAGTGCTAGCTGATAGGCTATAGGTCCCATTCTGTCTAGAACCTCAAAGGGTCCACAATATCGGGGTGCCAATTTGGCACATTGCCATAGTCCTTGGCCAGTTCAGTTATATTTACAATCTGGGGGAAACAAGGTGTTACAATTCCCTCCCCCTTAAAAGGAACATCGTCCTCGATATTCTTAGTTACTAACATGAATTACATGTACAGAAGTAAACAAAATCAGATATGCCTGTCTCATGGCATCCTCCATTTCCCGTGTGGCCTCATCTGGGCCAAAATGTTTCCACTGCACTTTGACCTGTGCAATGGTTCTGTTCTGGAGTTGAGTTTCCCTTCTGTCCAATATGCATTGGGGTTCTGGCAGGAATTCTCCCTCCGGTTCCACCTGGATCACAGACCAGTCAATTATATGGTTAGCATCATGTACATATTTCTTCAATAAGGAAACATGGAAAACATTATGTGCTTTTACTGTGGGAGGAAGTGCTAGCCGATAGGCTATAGGTCCCACTCTGTCTAGAACCTCAAAAGGTCCACAATACCGGGGTGCCAATTTGGCACAAGCTCCCATTTTTAGGGAACTCCTTTTGGGCTTAATTCTGAGATATACATGGTCTCCTGCTTGGAACTCTCTTGGAGTTCTCTTTTGATCAGCATAGCTCTTCTGTCGGTTCTGAGCAACCTTCAGATTTTGTTTTATTTGAGTCACTTGCTGCTCCATTTCTTTCAACATGTCGGGTCCAAAAGAAATCCTATTCACAGGATTTCTCCAGCTGACTGGAGTATTACATTGTCTACCATAGAGGACCTCGAATGGGCTCATCTTTAAGGATGCTTGGTAGCCATTGTTGTAGGCAAATTCTACCAATGGAAGGTAGTCTTCCCATTTCCTAGGCTGATGCATCACATGCATTCTTAACATATATTCTAATATCTGATTTACTCTTTCTGTTTGTCCATCGGTTTGAGGATGATAGGCGGTACTAAACAACAATTTGGTCTCTAATCCCACCATCAGTGATTTCCAGAATTTGGAAGTGAATTTTGTGTCTCTGTCAGATATTATTTCTTTCGGCATGCCGTGCAGTCGGAACACCTCTTTCATAAATACCTGTGCAATATCTATCGCCTTGCAGGTCGATTTGACTGGAATGAAATGAGCAGACTTGCTCAGTTTATTGACCACCACCATAATGGCATCATTCTGTTTGGTTGAAGTCGGTAATCCGGTAATAAAATCCATGGAGATGGTTTCCCATTTCCATTCTGGGATGGGTAAAGGGTGCAATAATCCGGCTGGGTGTCGATCTTCTGCTTTAACTTGTTGACATTCTATGCATTGAGCCAAATATTTGGCTATGTCCTCCTTCAATCCTGGCCAGAAAAATTGTTTTCAGGTGGCAGTAATCATTTTCTAGTATCCTGGGTGACCAGTGTAGGGTCTTTTATGTAGTTCATCCATGATGAACCTCTTCAAGTCGTCACAATTGGGAATGTATAGTCTATCTCTGTATGCAAGTAGACCTCCCTCGGTCGTCTGATAGCCTTCGTATTTCACTCCAGCGGGTTCTTACTGTATGTACAGGGTTACATTTCGGACGAAGGGATCTGTGTCTTGTGCCTTCTTGACTCTGTCCTTGACATCTGTCTCACAGGTACTCATCGCGGCCAGGTGAATTGTTCTCATGCTTCTGCTAAGGGCATCAGCTACCCTATTCTCCTTACCTTTGATGTGTTTGATTTCAAAATCAAATTCGCTAAGGAGGGCCATCCATCTAGCTTGTCAAGTATTGAGCTTGGGTTGATCAAACAAATACCGTAATCCACAGTGATCTGTCATAAGTACAAATTTCCTTCCCAGGAGGTAATGCCTCCACATTTTTAAGGCATGCACTATGGCAACCAATTCCAGATCATGAGTCACATAGTTGACCTCATGCTCATTCAATTTTCGGGATTCATAACAGATCACCTTTCCTTCTTGCATAAGGACTCCTCCGAGCCCTTCTTTGCAGGCATCTGTGCACACAAGGAGGTCAGTTTCTGGGTCAACGATTTTCAACATGGGTGCATGGGTTAGTAAATGTTTCAAGGTTTGAAATCTTTCTTCGCATTGCTGTGTCCACAAAAATTTCTTTCCCTTCTTCTGGAGGGCAGTGATTGGACGACCAATCTTGGAGAAATCTTTTATAAATCTCCTATAGTATCCCGCCAATCCCATGAAGGATCTAATGTCTGAGACATCCTTTGGGGTAGGCCATTCCATGATAGACCTAATCTTGTCAGGATCTACCACTACCCCTTCCTTGGACAGAACATGTCCCAAGTAGTGTATTTTCTTCTGAAAGAAGTCGCACTTGCTGAATTTAGCATAGAGTTGATGCTCTCTTAGCACTTGCAACACTAGTCTAAGATGCTCTTCATGTTCTTTTCTATTCTTTGAGTAGATTAAGATATCATCAATAAAAACTAGTACAAATTTATCTAGAAATTTATTGAGTATATTGTTCATTAAACACATGAAGGTAGAAGGGGCATTGGTTAACCCAAATGGTACTACCACAAACTCATAATGACCATATCGTGTCCGGAAAGCGGTCTTATGGATGTCTTCACCCTTGATTCGGACTTGATGGTATCCCGACCTCAAGTCAATCTTTGAGAAAACAGACGCACCTCCCAATTGGTCGAATAGATCATCGATCCT
>CBVK0101536858.1:0-17096 GCA_900067695.1 Picea abies | reverse complement strand
TATTTGTTCTTTATGGTTACTTTATTAAGTTGTCTGTAATCTATACACAGTCTAAGGGTGCCATCTTTCTTTTTCACAAACAGGACCGGTGCTCCCCAGGGGGACACGCTGGGTTGAATATAACCCTTATCCATCATTTATTTCAATTGCAATTTGAGTTCTACTAATTTAGGCATTCTCATCTGATAGGGTGTTCTAGACACCGGCACCGCTCCTGGTGCAAGTTCTATTGAGAAGTCAATGTCTCTTCTCGGAGGTAGACCCGATATTTCTTCTGGAAACACATCTCAGTATTCTCTTAGGGTAGGGTGATCTTCAAGGCTTGGTTTAGCACATTCGATTATTTTCAGGACCTGTATTGCATATAGGGGACATCCCTTTCGACAATATTTCCTCATTTGTAATGCTGATATTTGTCTCACCGAGACTGGTTTTTGGATCCCTTGAAGGGTTATCCCTTTTCCTTCTTCACTCACACATTCTAAGGTTTTATGGTAATAGTCTAGTTTGGCTTTATGGGAGGCCAGCCAGTCCATACCAACCAACAGATCGTATGATCCCAGGGGTAATACATTGAGGGTTGCTTGGGTGGGGAATTTACCCAACATTAACTGGCAGGTTGGTATGGCCTCTACCACCTTTCTTTTGGTGCTAGTGGCTAACTGTACCAACCATGGTTTAGTTTGCTTTTGTGGCTGTAGCTTACACTTATTAACGGTTCTATGGGATATATAACTCAAATTTGAACCAGGTTCAATCAAAACAGATACTAGGTGGTTGAAGATCATACCTTCTAGTTCCACTACTGAAGCTTGGTGGTCATCCTGGTTATTGTCCAAGGCTGCATAAATCTGTGACACACTCCTGGCCACATCGTTGACTGTGGTAGCTTCCTACATGTTATAAATTTTCCGACTGTTTGGCTATCGGAGTGGACAGTCTCTCCGGAGATGATCTCCCCTGCAATCCCAGCATTCCAACGGTTTCCTCCTTGGGTTATCAGTCTTTATTGGTATAAGTCCAGAGGTTTTATCTCCATCCGCAGAAGGAAAGTTCTGCTGAAGTACACTCCGGGTCGGGAAGTTCATTCTGTGGTTCTTCTTGTAGTTTTTAAATCCCGAGGATTTGCTCCCTTTCTTTTGAAATTTTGAACCATTCTTTTGTTTCCAGTCTCCACGGGACTCTGCCCGATGTCCATATTGCTCATGACAATATGTTGCCTTTCGTATAGTATCTTCTAAGGTCTTTGGTTCATCAAACTCAATTCGGTTCCGGTATTCCCTAGGAAGCCCGCTGATGAAGCGTTGTGCCTTCGCCTTCTCTGCTTTGATGTAGGGTACGTACCTCAGTAAGTCGAGGAATTTTTTGACATATTACTCCATGGTAAGTTGTCCCAGTTTGATTTCATAAAAATATTTAGCCTTCTCGTCGAAATACCTTTCTGATAAATAATTATTCCGGAAGTACTTCTCGAACCATTTCCAAGACAGGTCCTCCTTGCGGACCTCTTTCATATTCTTAAGGTCTTCCCACCAGATGGAAGCCTTCCCGTTCAGATTGAAAGTGGCCACTCGGGCCTTCAGATTCTCTGAAAAGTCATGGACTCTGAAATATTTCTTCAGTCCAAGTAGCCAGGCCTCAGCTTCCTCTCCCTTCTTTATCTCACCGTCGAAGGAGGGAGGTTTGGCCTTTCTAAATTCCTCGAATTTGTGACTCTTGGAAGTCTTTTGCTTCTTCTGTTTTCTGTGAGAATAGGAACTGGTCTTGCTGCTAGAAGAACCTTCTGAATCACTGAATACCTTCTCAGTAGAATCGTCTGGCACTGATCCTTTACCTCTGGGGTGGACCTTCCTGGATGTGCTTCTCTCAGTGTGGCCACTGACACGACCATGATTTTTCATCTCAGGTTCATGCTGCATTTTTCATTGTAGGTCAGATAGGCTCTACAGTAGAACTGCATTAATTTCGGTTTGTTTTTCTTGTTCTTTCATCATCCTTTCATTATCGGCCTTGCAACTTTGCAATTCAACCATGAGACTCCTCACAGTCTCAGCTAAGTCTGTAGGGGTTCCTACTGCTCTTCTTTCATCAGACTCTTCGTCTCTATTGTGGGAGCCTTCTCCCACCTCTTGGTGAGTCACCATACTCTGCGTTTGTAGACTCCCGCGGTTGATCGTCCGCTTGAATGTGAAGACAAACACTGAGTATTAGTCAAGAATTAAATATATATTCCATAATTCTTTAACATGCATACACAGTCGGGTGTTCATATTCCAATCTTTTAATCCTGGATAAGATAGTTAAGTCAGGGGTTACTCCTCATAGGAGTGTTTCGTATGAGGTTTATGTGCGACTGGTGCGACTGGTGCATGAGCCCAGTCAGGCCGAGTGTTGTAACCATGCTCTGATACCACTTTGTAACACACCCACTATCATAATTTTTAAAAAACTTTGGATTAATCTCCCACAAGTGAGAAATCTCCAGAAAATCGACATTTGCGAAATGCCAACCCCTGGTTAAATATCGGGATTCGGGGTTTCTAACGTCAAACTCATTCACCCCCATGACTCACGATCCTCCGAATTCCGATGCGCTCCTCACGCATTAGCTCCCCAGGCCAAGCCTGTGGTTCACTGCCTTTACGGTCGTGGTCTTACTTCCTCTCGGGGCAACTCCTATCGGAGTTTCGGGTTTTCTGATGTCGCAATTCACGAGTCCTCGGAACCCGTGATCCTCCGACCCCCGATATGTCCCTAACGCATTATCCCTCTAGGCTAGCTCCGTTCTTAGGTGACCTTCTACCATATGTCCGCGGTTCTATAGCTACCCATCAGGGTTTCGGGGTTTATGATGTCGCGATGCACAAGCGTTCATAAATTCTGATTCCCCGATCCCTAATGCCACTTGGTGTGGACTCACGGCCAAGCTTGATCTTCCGACATCTATCCCTTGTTCTGGCGCCTATGGCCCACACTCCTTATGATGTCGTGGAGTGACACCTGTCCTCCACTGGAGTGCTATGACTAGGGAACTGTCGTGTTTCAGGATTTTGCGACTCCTCTTGTCGTGAGTTTCTTGTCATCGAGATTCCTGAATTGTCGAACCCCGATCCCTCAGGATCTTCTGACATGCATCCTCGTCATGAACGGCTCAGATCTCATCGGGAAATCACGGATCGCGATTTCCTGTTGCACGATTTCCTTACCATCAAAAATTCCGATGAACAAAACTCCGATAGCGCCTTGATATCCAACACCTGTCCCACAGATGGACGACCCAGATCCTATCAGTAAATCGCAGATCACGATTTTCGGATGGCAAGAGTTCTATGTATTAAAAACCCCGATATGCCGAACTCCGACTCTCTGGGATCCTCTGCCACGTGTCCCTATTGTTTGACGACTCAGATCTTGTTGGGGTTTTCACTTGGATTGCCCCGAGTACTTGTCCACGGGAATGCCGATTTCCCGATGGAAAATATCCCGATTCCCCTCCGGATCTCCTGACACGCATCACGCATAATGGAAGGTCCAGATTCAATCGAAAAATCGCGTATCGCGATTTCATTGTGCAACGGTTCTACACTCCTAAAATCCCCGATGAGTGAAATCCCGATGCCTCCCAGAACGCCGACACGTGTCCTGCCGAGATCAACGGCTAGGACTCTTCCTCTGCACACTAGAGTTTAGCTCCGGTGCAACTCTTCCCGATCCAATGGTTTACGGGATTTCTACTCCAGATCTAATGGCTCAAATCACTTCCTCGCGCGTCTACCCCTGCGCTTAACCCCTGCGCAGCTTCTCCGGATCCAACGGTTGTCGAGTAATGTGAACCAAGATCTAACGGTTCAGATTCATTCTTTTGGGTCTTGGGATTTACGATCCCAATTTCTCATTGCTCACGATGAGAGAGGGCAAGGCATGTAACGCCTGCATTACTTTCATCAATGTAATGGTTGTGAATGACTATGGTTCACTCCGACGAGATCTCATCCGTCGACTTATTTATTGCACAACACTACTATCTTGGACCTAAATAGGATTGTTCTTCCTCATACAGGGTTAATAAGGCCTATGCATTCGAATCCTTATTCTAGGTTCTGGGTGAACCTTTCCGAGGAGGGAATCTCTGTGAAGAGATCCTTACCGGGTCATTCCCAGGAGCAGATAAAGGAAGACAACTTCCCGAGAGCAGCTGGGCATGGTTAACTTCATTTTATTGACGAAATTCATGCATGATATCCTTTGTAATAAGAATGTATCAACTTATTCATATCAAACACTACGCGGACATTCGTATGCTGTAATTCTTCATAATTTCACAAGTTCTATGAGCTAACATCTACTCCATATTAAAAATTGTTGTATAGACAACTCCTTCACAGGAAACATTTACAATTCCATAGTCCACGAATATATGTGACAACATATAAATTTCAGAATGTGATACAAGCAAAACACTTATCAGAAATAACTTCAGCAATGGAAGCGACTGCTAAGAGGGGTGCTCGTTTCCACCCAACCATAGGCGTAGCGACTCCTACTGGATTTACCACTAGCCACCCCCGAGCTAAGACCACGATGTCTTGAGACCTGTGTCTCTCTGGCTGCCAGTGCCCAGGAGCGAAGGTTGCAATCCTTCCCCTCTGCGATCACTCACTCTGCGTAAAAGTTGCCAGAGTTCCCCTCGCATCTGCCCCCTTTCAATCGTTTCAGCCATACGCCTTATCCTCTCGCCAGGTTGCGTGTGGCACGATTTTCCTCACACTTATCAAGCCTAACGCCCCTACGGATGGGTGGTTCACCATCCCATCCCTCATCAAGACATCCACCTACTAGTTTGCAAGCCATTAATTTTCAGGGCCAGCGAGCCGCTTTTGGTTCTCCGGGCCAATGGAGTCCAAATACGGTATTAAATTCTCAGTGGAAGTTAACGCCCCTTTTTCAAGGTGCCCTCCACCACCATCATGGTCTCTTTTCCGCACATCCCCTCTCAGCAGTTATGTAATATAAATTCATAATGTTATTTACATTTTCATCATGCTTTAGCATGGTAATTCCTGTATTAGGATTAATTACAGATTTGGGGGAAACAAGGTGTTACAGTACAGTTCTCGGCTTACCATTTTTATGGGGATAATCTATGTACTTGTGGTTTCCTTGACAGCCCCAACACTGAATGGGCGTCAGTCTCTGTCTTTGTGCTCCCTCTTCAGTCCTTCTCGTCTCTCTAAACAATGGCTGTCCTTGAAGACTGTTTCTAAAAAAGGAAGGCTTGTTTCCCTTGTGCCTTTGTTCCTTCTTAAACTTTCTCTGATCATTCCAAGCCTTCCGAAGGATAGGCCTTTCTCCTTGCTGTTCATACAAGCATTTTTCCTTTCTTATTGTTTCTTCCATGGTCTTAGGGTCATCACATTGAATCTTGTCACTCATGGAAGGTGGCAGTCCACTCAGATATCTCTGAATCTTGATAGCCTCATCTTTGATGAATGGAACATACTTCAGTAGTTCTAGGAAATTTCGTTCATACTCATCAATGGTCATACTGCCCAACTTGAGTTCGAAGAACTCCTTCATCTTTCTGTCATAGTATCTTTTAGTCAGGTATTTCTTCTTGAAATACCTCTTAAATTCCTTCCAAGTGACCTCTTTCTCTCTGATGTGCTGCACCTACAAAAACTGATCCCACCACATGGATGATTTTTATTTCAGTTGGTACATTGCAATTCTTCCTTCTACATGGGTGGAATAATTCTGCAGTTGAAAGTATTTCTTCATGCCAAGAAACCATGTCTCGGCATATTCCTCCTTCTTATGTTCTCCATTGAATGTTGGAGGCTTAATCTTTTTCATCTCTCCCTTCAATTCCTCCTTTCCAGATTTCCGATGTTTTTTGGTAGGGGATGGGCTTGAACTACTGTGTGTCTTCCTGTCAGAATGTCCTTGGGAGTGACTAAGATGTCAGCTACCACTCCTCGACCTACTTCTTCTCCCATGGGTTCTGTGACTCTCCGTCGTACTTGAGTCTCTTCCCTTCTCGAGTTTCTTCTCTATTCTTTCCAGGCTCTTCAAGAATTTTAAGTTTAGTGCACCCTGTCGATCCCTGACTTTCATAAGCTTTCGGCTATTAGCTCGGTGAGCCTTTGCCTCTCTTTGTAATCCTTCAATGATTTTCATTATGTGCCCTCCCTTATCCTTTTCTTTTCCATGCCCATTGTAGTTCAATCCTTCCACTCCCGTATTGACATCCTTTCCTTCTCGTTCGTCTTCCGTTTCGGGGCTAATATGCACCTTTCCCCACTCCATACTTGGTGTTGTTTAACTGGAGTCCTGACCTCCGTTGAACTTTGCACACGCACTCTGTGTAATTAAATTCGAAGTTTGTCAGGACATTACTCCTTTCGGAACAATTCATAACATTTATAAGCCAATATGAACAAGAACGAAAGACATTTTGATTCAAATAAGTTTTTTGAGTTCTCGTTCAGCTCTGCAATTTCAGGGCTTCATTTTTTTGGGGGGGGGTTTTGAAGCTTTCATTTTCGACACTTCAGAAATTTGGGACTTCGGGTTTTGGGGTTTCGGTCCACGAGGCTTTTAAACTTGCTTTCCTTTCTAACTCCTGACTTCTGAAATTTTGATTTACATTACCCTTCGGGCCCACATAGTATAGTGGTCACCCACAAATAGGGTGGCACGTGGCATGTTCATGAGGGTCCACATCGCTTTTAACGACGGAAATAGGTCCCACCTCTCTCGCTTCTATTCTCGGCCTACTGGAACGTGGTACATCTCCAGGTATCCATGTTCGTTTCTAGTAACATCCAATGGTCAGATCTTTTTCAGATCTACGGTGCAGATCCTTTCGATATTTCGGGCTTCCAAACGCCGATGCGCTCTAACTCCTGTTAGCCCTCCGGGCTAGACTCGTGGTTCACATGGCCTCCCCTTATATGACCACAATCATACCTCCTATCAGGGTTTCAGACTTTCCAATGCCGAAACACCTATGTCCTTAGGATTCGTGATTCCCCGAACCCCGATTTCCCGATGGATGACTCTCCTTCCGGAACTTTCCCGACTGCCTTGATCTTGGCCACGTGTCCCCAAGAATGAACGGTCCTCGCCACTTCTCACTATTTCACGATTTTGTGATTTCAAATGTTCCAGGTACCTTGTCTTCAAGATTCACGAAACACCGAACCCCGATATGCTGATGGGCTCCCAATCTCGCCCACGTGTCCCAAATGACGGACGGCTCAGATCCAATCTCGAGCTTTCACAACTTGCGATTCCCCGATGACAAAGTTCTATGTCAACTCAAAACCCCGGTAGCCAATATACTGATGGTTTGCTCGATCTCTACCATGTGTCTCAACTGTTGGATGACTCAGATCAAATCTCAGGACTTTTCCCGGTGCAAGGTCAAAAACGCTCACCTATGTGAGTCCAGGTGTTCGGATCTTTGAATTGGACAATCGCATGACATGCATCCTTCCTTAGACAGACGAATCAGATTCCCTCTTGCTATTTCGGAACTTGAAATGTCCCGATCTTCTCGACCTCGAGAACTCTGATATCCCTAATGCCGATATCCCGATAGGCCAACTCCTTTCGGGACTTTCACCCTCCTGTTCACGAAGCCTTAAAACTCCGTGCAACTCTCTACCAATCCAATGGCTGTCAGGTAATTTGCTCAAGATCTGGCGGATCACAAGGGTTCGCCTTCCCTCCCAAACAGATCCTAGAGCTTCCACACCACTGGTGTGGAGTCCTCTCTCCCTATGGAGTCATACCACAATGGTTGCATTTTCATAATGCCGCTATACCTCCTCATCTTTAAAAACTCATCAAGCAACTACTTGACACTTTGGAGCAAACCAAGGTATTAAATTAGCCTTCCAGACCCAATTTCCCCTCGCATTCTCGGTCCAAAGACCGCTTCACTGGCCCATCTAGGCTCAGTGTCGAAACCTTGGCTCTGATACCAAACTGTAGCACACCCGCTGTGCCACTTTCTGATACTATGTTTAATCTCTCTTAAAACTGTAACACCCCTTTCACTCAGCTACCAAGATTACTATAACACCACTTGGTAGATAAGCCAGAATAACTGTAGCGCACCTTGGCTACTGGTAGTTGTTACTACGCGGAATAACACATACTCATTCGTAATTAATCACATGAATTTAAACAAAGAAATGCGATTAAGCTCAGAGTAAGCATAAGAATCATTTTTTTTTAACATAAATAATCCATGGCAAATACATTAATCCAAATGCACAACAAAATGCATGATAATTATAATACACAGAGATACAAAACATAACTAAAGCATCATCTGGTACTTATCTGTAAAATATTGGTAGATTCCACCAACCAAGTGCAGGCCTTCCACAAACCTCCCAGCCTTAGACCACACTGCTCGTCAGCTCATCAGTGGATCACCCCCAAGATGGGACTAAGCTCCACCCTAAGGCAAGGAATCCTAGCTAGGCTGAGGTTACAGGGAAAACAACACTTAGAATCTGGAAGGATTCTTCCCAGGATGCCATCTTACGCCCACTACTACCAGACTCTCATTCCCCACATTCATGTTCCGCTCGAGAGTATACACCTTCACAAGCACAGTCCATCGGTGCTAACCTCCCTCTCTGGGAATCGACAATAGGTTGGATCAGGAAGTCTTAGAGCCTGAAGCTGGTGCTGGACACTCTTTGGAAGAAACCTCTTCCAACAACATCCACCTCCCTCACCTAGAGAGAGATCACACACAGACTCACTTACCACCTGCACTGGATGACAATTCACGTGCAATCCATATTTGCATGACCACTATAGTCAACTAGGATATAGACTCAGACTTCTCAAACAAGCTCAGTAATGGCGGCAAGGTCTCTCAGTGTTGATTTTCGGAATTGGGTGAGAAGCAATTTCTGCAGGGAATTACACAGACTCTCTGGTGCAGAACGGGGAGGATGAACCGAGCTTTTCAGAAAATGAACACATGCTTTTTTTTTCCGTTGCAGAATTTCACGAGGGTCTCTTGCAGAGGTCACACGGTTCACGCTCCGGTCAGTTTCGGTTCGAATGGAGGAAGAGGAACCTTTCTCACGGCTCACCCTGGCCATTTATTCGCATGCATCAGGGTCGACACTTGTCACCCATGGCACTGCATGCGTTCCACCAACACGCATCACCCTTATATGTCCTCCCTTGCCAAAACTTAGGATAAAACACAAATGCACATGTGTTTTTGGAATAATATTAAAATATTATTCTGTAACACACCCACTAAACAAAATCAAATTTTTGCGGTCCTCTGTTGGATTCGAACCCCTAAATAACCATGGAGGCCCAGCGTAATATGGCCCCTTCTCCATTCCCACGTGATCGAGGGTTATATTCACTGTTCAATTTGGACATAGCATCCTTTGTATTTCACGCTACGGGTTACTGTAGTGTCTACATGTTCTACTCTGCAACCGTCGAAACCCGTCAGGGTTAACGTGCATCCCATAAGGATGGATTCCCATGAGGTTAGTGGATGGTCAATAGGAATAAACCTCATAAGGGATACAGAATTTGACAATGGGAATGAGCCCCGTCGCGCGTTTGAGCGTAGTACAGATGGCGAGAGGGGGACGCGACACAGTAGTTGCCCTGACAGGAGGGGCCCCACTTCACACGCCACACTATTCCGGACACCCCCCCCTCCCACTAAAGGCAGAATGGCAAGGGGGGTCCGGAATCTGCCTGAGCGTCGTTGATCATGTTGTCTTAATCTCAACCATTAGAGAGTTGCATGTCCAATTCCGGACCCCCCCCCGCTAAAGGCAGAACAGTAAGGGGGCTCCAGAATGGAACCTCGATCGTAGATCTGGATGGGTGGATTCTGGCCGTCCAGATCTGCTCACCGCTTATCCTAAAGCATAACCACATCTTGGTTTAAGGTAACATCTTGTCCCCTCATCTAACGGCCATTATGGACCCGAGGATCCTCCGAAAGAATCTCCTCCGTCCATCGGTTATTTCCCTCTTTAAAAAGGGTCGGGATATCGCGACTCGGGAGTTCACGATTAACGCGAACACAGTTCTCATACACAACAAATCCCTGATCCCCGATGGTCAACGGGTCAACACTTTCCTCTATCGGAGATTTCCCCATCAGGAAATCGGCGCATGAAATGTCATGATTCACTTACATGGTGAATCCCCGAACCCCGAACCTCGATATGCTTCCACCTGTATTCCACCGACGATCGCAGTCCCACACGCCACGTCACTTCGGGATTTCACGGATTGCGAATCCGCGATGCATGACTCTTTGACGTCGAGAACCCCGATTCTCCGAACGTCGAAACCCCGAAGTCCGATGCCAGCTGTCCTCCACTCGGCTATCGGGAAATCACGATTCAGGAAATCGCGGTTCCTGGTGCACAAGGTCACAGACCTTGCCCAACCCCGAATCCCGACTCCTCAGGATCCTTCGCCACGTGTCCCTCCGATGATCGACGGCTCCCGTTAATTCGGGAAATCGCCGGTCGTGATTTCAAAGAGTACGAGACTCTTACCTCCGGAAACGTCGAATGCCGAACCCCGATATCTGGGATCTGATGCCACGTGTCCCTCCGATGATCGACGGCTCCCGTTAATTCGGGAATTCGCCGGTCGCGGTTTCAAAGAGTATGAGACTCTTACCTTATCAATCCCCGAACGCCGAAACCCCGAAGTCTGATGGACATTGGTTCTCCACATCTGAACTCACGGGCTATCTCCCGCGCAACTCCTCCACGATCGGACGGTCCTCAGGATTTCGCGAGATTTCACTGGAGTCACCCGCCGTCGATTCTCTTACACTTGAGAATCCTTTGACTTCTAAGCTTTTCTTTGGCTCGAAAAATCTCCCAGGCCTGTTCCTGAGATGCTTACAAGGAACTGCCCCTCCTGAGATTTTGTCCCTCTCTGACTCCTTCAGAGACTTCTCACGTTCTTCCGGAGTTCAACCTCCAACAGCTCTCAAAGCGTGAAGGTCGCCTGCGCTACTTTCAGCAATATAATGGTTGTGAAAGACTATGGTTCACTTCGACGAGATCTCACCCGTCAACTTATTTGTTGCATAACACCATTGTCATGCGACCTACATAGGATCATTCCTCCTCGAAAAGGGTTAATAAGGCCTACGCGCTCGAATCCTTATTCTGGGCTCTGGGTGAACCTTTCCGCGGAGGGAATCTCTGTGACGAGATCCTTACCGGGTCATTCACGGGAGCGGATAAAGGAAGACAAATCTCCGAGAGCCGCTGGGCATGGTTAGCTTCAGTTTATTGATGTAATTCGTGCATGATATCCTTTGTGATAAGCATATATCAACTTATTCATATTAAACATAACGCGAACACTCTCATGCTGCAATCCTTTACAATTTCACAGTTCTATGAGCTAATATCTACTCCTTATCATCAATTACTATGCAGACATTTCTTCATAGGAAAACATGTACAATTCCACAAGTCTATGAACATATGAGATAGCATATATATATATATATATATCAAGATGCAATATGAACAAAACACTTATCATAAATAACTTCAGAAGTGGGTGCAACTACTGAGAGGGGTGCTCGTTTCCACCCAACCGTAGGCTCAGCGAATCCCAAAGGATTTACCACTAGCCACCCCCGAGCTGAGACCATGATGCTCTGAGACTGCGTCTCTCCATCTGCCAGTGCCCAGGAGCGAAGGTTGCAATCCTCCCTCCTGCGATCACTCACTCTGCGTGAAAATCGCCAGAGTTCCCCTCGTGTCTGCCCCTGCCTCAAATCGTTCCAGCCACACGCCTTATCCTCTCACGAGGTTGTGTGTGACACGATTTCCCTCGCACTGATCAGGCCTGACGTCCCTACGGATGGGCGGTTCACCATCCCATCCCTCATCAAGACGTCCGCCTACCAGTCTGCGAGCATTTAATTTTCAGGGCCAGCGAGCCGCTTTTGGTTCTCCGGGCCAGTGGAGTCCAAATACGGTATTAAATTCTCAGTGGAGGTTAACGCCCCTTTTGCAAGGTTCCCTCCACCACCATCGTGGTCTCTTTTCTGCACATCCCCTCTCAGCAGTCCTGCAATAAATTAAAGATATTATTCACATTATTTGACCTCATCCAGCAGGTCCATTTACATCACATATTCATACTTATGAGTTTGCCATAATCCTTGTCCAGTTCAGTTATATTTACAATCTGGGGGAAACAGGGTGTTACAATTCCCTCCCCCTTAAAAGGAACATCGTCCTCAATGTTCTTAGCTACTAACATGAATTACATGTACAGAAGTAAACAAAATCGGGTATGCCTGCCTCATGGCATTCTCCATTTCCCATGTAGCCTCATCTGGGCCAAAATGTTTCCACTGCACCTTGACCTGTGCAATGGTTCTGTTCCGGAGTTGGGTTTCCCTTCTATCCAATATGCATTGGGGTTCTGGCAAGAATTCTCCCTCCGGTTCCACCTGGATCACAGACCAGTCACTTATATGATTAGCATCATGTACATATTTCTTCAATAAGGAAACATGGAAAACATTATGTGCTTTTACTGTGGGAGGAAGTGCTAGCCGATAGGCTACAAGTCCCACTCTGTCTAGAACTTCAAAAGGTCCACAATACCAGGGTGCCAATTTGGCACAAGCTCCCATTTTTAGGGAACTCCTTTTGGGCTTAATTCTGAGATATACATGATCTCCTGTTTGGAACTCTCTTGGAGTTCTCTTTTGATCAGCATAGATCTTCTGTCGGTTCTAAGCGACCTTCAGATTTTGTTTTATTTGGGTCACTTGTTGTTCCATTTCCCTCAACATGTCAGGTCCAAAAGAAATCCTATTCACAGGATTGCTCCAGCTGATTGGAGTATTACATTGTCTACCATAGAGGACCTCGAATGGGCTCATCTTTAAGGATGCTTGATAGCCATTGTTGTAGGCAAATTCTACCAATGGCAGGTAGTCTTCCCATTTTCTAGGCTGGTGCATCACATGCATCCTTAACATATCTTCTAATATCTGATTTACTCTTTCTGTTTGTCCATCGGTTTGGGGGTGATAGGCGGTACTAAACAAAAATTTGGTCTCTAATCCCGTCATCAGTGATTTCCAAAATTTGGAAGTGAATTTTGTGTCTCTGTCAGATATTATCTCCTTCGGCATGCCGTGCAGTCGAAACACTTCTTTCATAAATACCTGTGTGATATCTATCGCCTTGCAAGTTGATTTGATGGGAATGAAATGAGCAAACTTGCTCAGTTTATCTACCACCACCATAATGGCATCATTTTGTCTAGTTGAGGTTGGTAATCCGGTGATAAAATCCATGGAGATGGTTTCCCATTTCCATTCTGGGATAGGTAAAGGGTGCAGTAATCTGGCTGGGTGTCGATGTTCTGCTTTAACCTGTTGGCATTCTATGCATTGGGCCAAATATTGGACTATGTCCTTCTTCAATCCCAGCCAGTAAAACTATTTTCGGGTGGCAGTAATCATTTTCTGGTACCCTGGGTGACCAGCGTAGGGTCTTTTGTGTAATTCATCCATAATGAACCTCTTCAATTCGTCACAATTGGGGATGTACAGTCTATCTCTGTAAGTGAGTATACCTTCTTTGGTCATCTGATAGCCTTCATGTTTTACTCCAGCGGGTTTTTGCTGTAGGTGCAGGGTTACATTTCAGACAAAGGGGTCTGTGTCTTGTGCCTCCTTGACTCTGTTCTTGACATCTGTCTCGCAGGTACTCACCGCGGCTAGGTGAATTGTTTTCATACTTCTACTAAGGGCATCGGCTACCCTATTCTCTTTACCTTTGATGTGTTTGATTTCAAAATCAAATTCGCTAAGGAGGGTCATCCATCTAGCTTGTCTAGTATTGAGCTTGGGTTGATCAAACAAATACTGTAATCCACAGTGATCTGTCATAAGTACAAATTTCCTTCCCAGGAGGTAATGCCTCCACATTTTTAAGGCATGCACTATGGCAGCCAATTCCAGATCATGAGTCACATAGTTGACCTCATGCTCATTCAATTTTCGGGATTCATAGCAGATCACCTTTCCTCCCTGCATAAGGACTCCTCCAAGCCCTTCTTTATAGGCATCTGTGCACACAAGGAAGTCAGCTTCTGGGTCAGCGATTTTCAACACGGGTGCATGGGTTAGTAAATGTTTCAAGGTTTGAAATCTTTCTTCACATTGCTGTGTCCACATAAATTTCTCTCCTTTCTTCTGAAGGGCAGTTATTGGACAACCAATCTTGGAGAAATCTTTTATAAATCTCCTATAGTATCCTGCCAATCCCATGAAGGATCTAATGTCTGTGACATCCTTTGGGGTGGGCCATTCCATGATAGACCTGATATTGTCAGGGTCTACCGCTACCCCTTCCTTGGTCAAAACATGTCCCAAGTAGCGTATTTTCTTCTGAAAGAAGTCACACTTGCTGAATTTAGCATAGAGCTGGTGCTCTCTTAGCACTTGCAGCACAAGTCTGAGATGCTCTTCATGTTCTTCTCTATTCTTAGAGTATATTAAGATATCATCAATAAAAACTAGTACAAATTTATCTAGAAATTTACTGAGTACATTGTTCATTAGGCACATAAAAGTAGCAGGGGCATTGGTTAACCCAAATGGTACTACCACAAACTCATAATGACCATACCGTGTCCGGAAAGCGGTCTTATGGACATCTTCACCCTTGATTCGGACTTGATGGTATCCTAACCTCAGGTCAATCTTTGAGAAAACAGACGCACCTCCCAACTGATCAAATAGATCATCGATCCTGGGCAAGGGGTATTTGTTCTTTATGGTGACTTTATTAAGTTGTCTGTAATATATACACAGTCTAAGGGTGCCATCTTTCTTTTTCACAAACAGGACCGGTGCTCCCCAAGGAGACACGCTGGGTCGAATATAACCCTTATCCATCATCTCTTTCAGTTGCAATTTGAGTTCAACTAATTCATGCATGCTCATCCGATAGGGTGTTCTAGACACCGGCACTGCTCCTGGTGCAAGTTCTATTGAGAAGTCGATGTCTCTTCTCGGAGGTAGACCCAGTATTTCTTCTGGAAATACATCTCGGTATTCTCTCAGGATAGGGTGATCTTCAGGGCTTGGGTCTGCACCTTCGGTTGTTTTCAACACCTGTACTGCATACAAGGGACATCCCTTTCTGCAATATTTCCTCATTTGTAATGTTGATATTTGTCTCACCGAGACTGGTTTTTGGATCCCTTGGAGGGTTATCCTTTTTCCTTCTTCGCTCACACATTCTAAGGTTTTATAGTAACAATCCAGTTTGGCTTTATGGGTGGCCAGCCAGTCCATACCAATCAACAGATCGTATGATCCCAGGGGTAATACATTAAGGGTTGCTTGGGTGAGGAATTCACCCAATATTAATTGGCAGGATGGTATGGCCTCTACCACCTTCCTTTTGGTGCCAGTGGCTAATTGTACCAACCATGGTTTAGTTTGCTTCTGTGGCTGTAGCTTACACTTATCAACAGTTTTAGGGGATATATAACTCAAATTTGAACCAGGGTCAATCAAAACAGATACCAAATGGTTGAAGATCGTACCTTCTATTTCCACCACTGAAGCTTGGTGGTCAGCTTGGTTATTATCCAAGGCTGCATAGATCTGTGGCACACTCCTTGCCACATCATTGACCGTAGTAGCTTCTTAATGTTATAAACTTTCCGACTGTTTGGCTGTCGGAGTGGACAGTCTCTCCGGAGATGATCTCCCCTGCAATCCCAGCATTCCAACGGTTTTCTCCTTGGGTTATCAGTCTTTATTGGTATAAGTCCAGAGGTTTTATCTCCATCCATAGAAGGAAAGTTCTGCTGAAGTACACTTCGGGTTGGGAAGTTTATTCTGTGGCTTTTCTTGTAGTTTTTAAATCCTGAGGATTTACTCCCTTTCTTCTGAAATTTTGAACCATTCTTTTATTTCTAATCTCCACGGGACTCTGCCCGATGTCCATATTGCTCATGACAATATGTTTCCTTTCGTATAGTATCCTCTAAGGTCTTTGGTTCGTCAAACTCAATTAGGTTCTGGTATTCCTTGGGAAGCCCGCTGATGAAGCGTTGTGCCTTCGCCTTCTCTGCTTTGATGTAGGGTACGTACCTTAGTAAGTCAAGGAATTTGTTGACATATTCCTCCATGGTAAGTTGTCCCAGTTTGAGTTCATAAAACTCTTTAGACTTCTCGTCAAAATACCTTTCTGATAAATACTTCTTCCGGAAGTACTTCTCGAACCGTTTCCAAGACAGGTCCTCCTCGCGGACCCCTTTCATATTCTTAAGGTCTTCCCACCAGATGGAAGCTTTCCCGTTCAGATTGAAAGTGGCCACTCAGGCCTTCATATTCTCTGAGAAGTCATGGAATCTGAAATATTTCTTCAGCCCAAGTAACCACGCCTCAGCCTCCTCTCCCTTCTTTATCTCACCATCGAAAGAGGGAGGTTTGGCCTTTCTAAATTCCTCAAATTTGTGACTCTTAGAAGTCTTTTGCTTCTTCTGTTTTCTGCGAGAATAGGAACTGGTCCTGCTGCTAGAAGAACCTTCTGGATCGCTGAATTCCTTCTCAGTGGAATCATCCGGCATTGGTCCTTTACCTCTGGGGTGGACCTTTCTAGATGTGCTTCTCTTAGTGTGACCACTAGCATGACCACGATTTTGCATCTCAGGTTCATGCTGCATTTGTCGTTGTAGGTCAGATAGGCTCTGCAGTAGAACGGCATTAATCTCAGTTTGCTTTTCTTGCTCTTTCATCATCCTTTCGTTATCGGCCTTGCAACTTTGCAATTCGACCATGAGACTCCTCACCGTCTCAGCTAAGTCTGTAGAGGTTCCTATTGCTCTTCTTTCATCAGACTCCTCGTCTCTGTTGTGGGAGCCTTCTCCCACCTCTTGGTGAGTCACCATACTCTACGTTTGTAGATTCCCGTGGTTGGTCGTCCGCTTGAGTGAAAAGACAAACGTTGGATATTAGTCAAGAGTTAAATACATTTGATAATCTGTGCATAATTTCATAATTC
>CBVK0101536856.1:0-14978 GCA_900067695.1 Picea abies | reverse complement strand
ATGTAAGAAGACCTAATAGAAGCTTCCGCTTCTAGAAGGATCTTCCTCTATATGCTTCTCTTAATAGACATATTTAGTATAAATAAGGGTCGAGGGTATGAAAACCCTAGCTTGAAGATTATTGTAACAGAGCACTGCTCGACTAGAGGTTTCCCCCTTGAAGAGGCCCATGAACATTGCTTTCTGAATCAAAGTGATTTTCTATTGCTATTTCGTATATCATTTTTGTGTATTGTGAAGATTATGCTGGATGTTTTACTGTTATTCTGCCATTTCTAGCATTTTATTTCTGTTCTGCATATTTTATATATCTGGTATCTTGCAATCCTTTTAAAAGAGATAAGCATACCATCAAATAACAATTCATCATAGGTGTTTCATTGGTGTATGACAAGCTTATTTAAAATGAAAAAATATTAAGCCCATTGACTCCTTGAGACCAAGCCTCGATAAAAACCAAAATGCAACTTGAGTTTCAGTTTGCTTAATTCATGATTACAGTCATGAATCAAGCATGAAAATGCAAAATAATAATAAAACGAAGAATCAAAACATCCTTTTTACAACTGAATAGTTACTTTCAAATAGAAATATTTATAGGATGAGGCGTATTCAACTATAGTAATTGTCATTTGTTACTTTAAAAGCAATAATTACGTAGGGATACAAACAATGGCTACTTTCTGGGAGAAGCAGTTATCTATGCATCACTGACAAGTTCATGTTAGGAATGCTTAGAATGGTTACAGATCAAAGAACAGTTGAAGGACATCAAGCATCTCAACAATCATTTCATAATCTAGCTTCAGATATCTTCCTATTTAGATGAAATCCGGTGACAAATTCTAATCATGAGAGCAACGATGTTCAAGTCAATGGCTCTGATACTATTGACAGGGCAACTTCTTCCAGCAGGCATCCATAGCCTTGACAGGGATGTCAATTAACCCACTCTGATGCCTCTACCCTGTCCAATAAATTTCAATTCAAAATGAAGGATGCTTATGACCAATATCAAAATTTATACCTGAGAATTTTCTCGAACCTGGCATTGATTCACTGCTAGTGGGCTTGTTCAGTACCCTAACGAAGTTATCTTGACATCATGCACACATTTACCCATTGCCAGCAGACCTTTTCAATATCCCGACGGGTTTACAAACACTTCCCGCAACTCTTTGTTTACAATATAATATAAATTTAAAGATATTCAGAAGAGCAGGGTGATGCTGAAAATTCCGGTTTTTAGAACACTTGTTATTTTCCAATGTTTATTTTTTAGCTTGATAACCTTCATTATGATCTAAAAATAGTTTACTGATGAAACTAATTTTCCGAGGACAGGAAGACATCCTTGAGTTGTTTTCTTTAAAAGCAAGGACAACGTAAAGAGATTTTAATGATAGTCGTGTCTGCTCATATTTATAAAGTGAAACCATGAAATCTATTCTGAACAGAAAAACTTCTTTAGCTAGTCTGCATTTCAGAAAATTATAGCAATTGATGCTCTAACATACCTTGATTGTTGTTTAAGATGAGGCATTATGGTTTCCCTCCTTGAACTAAACTTTGATACATGCATGTTTTAACCAAAAAGCAACGAAAACAAGCAAAAATGCAAAGAACCAAAATCAAAAAACAAAAGTAAATCAAAACAGAAAAAAAAATATATATGTACAAAGGTGGATCCAAAAACATCACGCGAAATATCTCTTGAGAAACTGGAAGAAAATGGAAAAATACTCATCGATGTGAATGCAGTCCTACTCGTGATACCTTGGGTCAGGGTTGAATTTACAGTTCATATTTATTTATCTCTTTACTTTCCATTTAAAATTTTCATAATAATACTGCGGTTTTGAAAAGAAATATTCAACGAAAAGCCGAGAGAAAAGGATCAAACAGACTTCCTTGACAATAATTGTATTATGATTCTCTTGGTGTGCCCAATTGCGTTCATGATTGCATTAAATACAAAGAGAAACAGTGAGGAATAGAACTAAAAGAAAACCTACTCCTAAACCTACTCTGACTACTCCAACAAATTAGAATACTACATGAAGTCATGCTTCCAATGTAGCCATTGAAGTAACTCCAATCCTATAGTAGAAACAAAATCACATATTACTAACAAGAATGGTAGTATATCGAAAAATGACAAAAATATATCATACTCACCTTTATCATCATCATTTAAAAACAAGGCAAGCATGATCTTACCATTCCCTTGAATATTCTTTTTGTATGAATCCTCTAGCCATTCTCCAATTTTGTCATTATATGGGTCACAAAAATATGAAAAAATGAGATTGTGAAGCTTGTGAGAGTTATGGGGACCTGACATAACCATCGGCCTAGACCGAAGTGCCCCATCCTCCCGACAATTTTCCTTTCGTTCCATATTTTCTCCATCTGAAGGATGTAAAATGAGTGTGTTAAAGTTACCTCCTTGATCTCTTAATAAAGTGAAGATAACCTTACCATTCCATGGAAACTTTTCGAGATATGAATACTCCAACCGATTTGCAATACTATCATGATACATGCAATTATTGACATGGGATTGTTTGAAAGAATTCACATGCGACAAATATTCCTGGTGAGAATAAAGTATTAGACTATCAAGGAAAGAATCTTGTAAAAAGTTGGGGTCATGATGGCGAGAACTTATCGTGATTTTCGATCGAGAAAGAAGTGTCTCATTCTCTTGAAACTTCTCATTGAGCTTAGATATTTCAAAATTGACTATTTGAGGTGAACTAAATGGAACGACCAACATTTTTGAATAATCATCATTGATGATAATATTTGTCCGATTATACTTTTCAACCTCAAATTGATCATGGAAGAATTTATATCCTTCTCAAAATACAAATTGAGATGAATCAACAGAAAATGCAATTTGGGACTCTTTCAAATTATTTCTTGATTTACCCACAGATAATTGATGAGAATAAAAATTAATATGTTCATGGGTAGAATTATTTCCCTCTTTATCTTCTATTCGGTAATCTCTTTGTACCTGATTATATAATGTTGAATTCTCTCCAAGGTAATATGGAACATGCAATCGCACAACATTAGGATAAAAAATATTAGGGTACAAGGAATAATATGTAGAAGAATTAAGGAGACAAAATGCATCTCTTGAAATGATAGGTATATGCGTTTCGAAATTTGGTTTTTTCCCCTCTCCTTGTATAAACTGATCAACCTCTGTTGTATTCTCTTTCAAAGAATACAAGACAATTTCTAAGAGATCATTCGGTTCATTGTGTAAGGGAAAATTTGAAAGCAAATCACTAGAGATAGAAGATCACCTAATGATTTTGTCTCCCATTGATTGATCATGGATCTGTTCAACTAAATTAGGGGAATATTTATTGTCCACATGATTATCAACTTTACACTCGACCTCTTTTACTTTAGAAACAGTTATAAAATCTATGAGAGTGTGACAACTTTCGTCTTTTAAAGTCAAGGTTCCTTCTTCGACAGGAGGATACATCGTTGACAAAGAATGATTAGAGGTGACAATTGCATTTTGTGAAAGATGATGTTGCTCATGATTTGCCAAAATGAAAGAAGTTGACAAAAATTGTGGTGCTTCAAAATCTTCAAGATCAATATCAAAATTTGAACCATCTTGAAATTGAGTGTTAGTGCTCAATTCAGATTGGTTAACAATTAATTGATCTTGCTTGTCAGAGAGAGAAATGAGATATTTGAACCATTTATTAATAAGTGACTTTTGTTTGAATAGGAATCTAGTACAAACATGAATGAACCTAATTGCAAAATCATTAAGTGATTCACCATTTTCTTTCCTTAAGTGACTTAATTCTTCACTTAATTCATCATAATCATAGTTGTTAAAATCTGATAAAAACTCAATTACAAACTTAGAAAAAGAATAAATAGAATTAGCCTGAAAAGATTCAAACCAACATCTAACCCGACCTCGGAAAGTGAGGGTGAACAATCTGCATGTGAAATTAGGATCAATGATCTTATGTCTTAAAAATTTATAAAGAAATTTAGAGACATGGTCTATTGTAGATGTGTTCCCTTCACCATCAAAGGCGAGTTCTGAAAAGAGGTTAGCTGTCTTGTTGGGAATAACTGGTAATGAGAAGTGGAAAGCATGTTCCAACACAGTGATTTGGGGATCCATGGGGAAATTGAATACATTTGAAATAAAGGCTCCTACAAGGACATCTTGTTAGTCTGGCCCTCCTTCTAGCACCATTTGTTGACGAGCGAAAATGATCGTTTTTCAACTGGAAGAATGAGTCTGGTCCAGGGTTGTCTAATTAACCCAAGCCGTTTGGTATAACTCTTTTTGACGGGTTTAATGGCTCCGTTAGCCAATCTAAGGGTTTTAAAGAAACAAAAAAAAGAAGAAATGGAATAAATAACTAATTACAAATTAATATATATGAATATGTACATATGCTCTAATGTCACTGTGGTAGGTGTATTTAAGCAAAAGATAGATAACTCTCATTTATGTACATTATTTACAAGATGCAAGTTTTAATCTAAAATTATGAAACTCAATGTGAAAATGACTGCTTTGAAGAAGCAGATAAAGAAAGAACATAAAAATATTTTTGATTTTTCCTTTATAAGTCTTAAACTAATAAAAGAAAATGCTATGAAATAGAAACATATGGATAGTCAAAAGCCAAACCATATGTTCAAATTTCAGTGATAAAAAAATAGCAAAAAAATGTAAATGAGCTAACCTGTTAGCGAGCTAATGATATGCATCCAAACATCTGTACAATCAAAGAACATCCAACCACCTTGTCCAGGAGGAAAACCTGCAATGAACCTTAAATATGTTTTGAATAAATGCAGAACAATTATGTTGGCAGTTAAATTTTAATAACATAAAGAATGATACCAATAGTTACTGTGATCTCATGATTGCAAGAAATTACATTAAGAAAAATCTGCTAGCAAATATCTTTGCATTTAATCTTTCAACGAAAATTAAAGGAGAAATCTTGTAATTGAAGCTGAATAGATGATCACACGATTAATATCTGAAGCAATTATTTATGGACAACATTAATAAAGGAATTATCCTAATAACATAATAAATCATGAATACTAAAGCTATCAAAACCTGTTATCATATCAAGATAAAAAAAACTTAAATGAAGACACCATCCACAAGAAGCTAAAGACAAAATGTGTATTGTTTTTCCATTAAAGTCTGTAAATTAATCATCCATCTTCTGCCCCAGGCGAGGATGCCTTCATTACAAAATATCTGTAGTATTTAAATAGTTCTTGCAAGCTAAACATCCTATCTTGTAATATAGGATCAAATCCCAAAAGGATATACAAGTTACAAACATAGAGGGCCCAACATCCACTCAATATCAAATTGTATCTCCAAAATTATGAAAGTTTTTGTTTTGATTTACAAAATAAACCAAAAGGAATGGCTAATTAACTAAGTCCAGAAATGCTCCAGCTTATGAGATCACCTCAAGATACATCATATCCTGGAAGAAAACGAAGTGAGGAAATTAGATATTTATTTAACTAATATTTTCCAAACTTTTGCATGAGAATTGACTTAGCTAAAGAATCCCTCAATTCTATAGCTAGCCTTATTTTATACAACATAAATATAACTCAATCCATATTAATTAGAAAAATAACAATAAAATCATAACCAAGATAAAAAAACAAATCTTACCTTTCAACTGCATACTAAATTCGAATCATAGAATATCAGAGACAATGATCACAACCTTAATACAATCAATGTTTTTTTTATTATGACATTGCCAGTCCTTTTGTTATTTAAAACCTATGTATGTATTTTTGTTTGGTTGTTTGCATGGGTGTTTGTTTCTGTTTTTTACAATGGGATTCAGGCAAACAAAATGTTCATACTCGGAATCTTTAAAAACCCTAGGACTAGCATCTTGTTCCTCACACAAAGGCTATTCGGGAAATTCCCTTTCATGAGGGTTTTCATACAAAAGACCAGGCCTGAAATTTGAGAGCCCGAGAGGCTTCTCTATCATGGGTTTGTCCACCACAGGGGTTTCTACAGGAATGTTTGTAGCAAAATAAAAATAGATAAAAAAAAAACGTTTTCCTCAACCGAAACAAAAAATCTGAGAAATTTACCTCCAAAAATCGAGACATATCTCTGCAATGATCCAGTTTCTGGAGAAATTGCGCACATTGAAGGTAAAAGGGCTCATTTCAGTTCTGGGTTTTCAAGGGTTTGATCTAAATCATCACAGTTTTCTCAGAAACACTCCCGCAAAAATGTGTCTCTTGCAGGCAAAAACAAGATTGAATAGACTGTAACAAGAGCGGACTAAACCAACTATGGGTTTAGATGATAGAGGTAGGAGAGGTAGGTGTGAACAGATCTCATAAAAATAAAAAGAGCAGAGAGCCCGTGCTATAAAAAAAAACAAACGAAGGTCTTGGTTATGGGGTTTAAACACTCTTTGTCATGAATGCTATTGAGTATATCCCACTGCTCAGACTCTTAATGTGAAATGAGTGGCCTATCAACTCCTTTTTCCAACCAACGCAACGTACAAGATACAAGCCCATCGCATTTAAATTCCATGATATGAAATGAGTGCATTCGTTTTGCAAAGGTTAAGATATGGATATGTTTCATAAACCCTATTGGTGCATAAATATGTTCAATATATATATATATATTACACTCATTTAATTGTCAATCCGGGATTCGTAATCGAAAGAGTCATTACACTATATGTGCTAAGAACAAGTAACCTACCTAAGTCTGTTGCATATAGGAAATAATTAATAACATAAAAACCATGTTTCTAAGATTTCTAAATACTTCAAAATATCTCGGAACCTAGAAGAGAAAACCGATAATAGAACTTAAACAAACAGTCAATCAAAGAGATGTTGTCCTAGAGAAAGAATTCTGTTCATTTCAGGCTCTTGAATTGAAAAGATGAACTTTAAGAAGCTTGTCTCCTATAGCAATTTAAAACAATCAATTCAAACCATTGTCAAAACCAAAACCAACTTCAATCTCATGGAATTTAATCAAACCAACACAAGGGTGTTCAGTATAACTGGAAGACTTTATTATAGAGCATGAAGATGAAATATAAAGTCTTCTGATCCCTTGAGGTACAAGATCCACTACAGTCATAAACTCAAAATATCAGTTCCACACTTCAAATCATGAAATAGCTACCTTCAACATCTGAGAATGAAATATATATTCGATCCAACACTTGCTTATTCACACAAAATCAAAATGATTAACTCAATGCTCAATCCTGAAAATGAAGTAAAGACCAATTGCATGCACACTGATGTAAAATATCCACACAAACACACAAAACGTCTACAAGGAGGTTTACCTTGGTTGGGGCGGTGGGCCCTTGCCGAACCAACAAGGAACCTCTTAAGAAAGTAACAGAGTAAAGTTCTTCACTCACATCCAAGAATTGACATAAAATATCTTCTGTATTAATTCAACTGGTAAATTGGATCAACAGTCTTTTACTTCATACATGGCAATGATAAGTATCATCTAGTTCTGACAATGAACTTTTTACAGTCGCTATTATCACCCTTATACTATCATTTATATGAAATCCCCTATATAAGGTAAGATAATACTACCAATATCTATAGATAAGCATTAAACGGTTTTTGAGATTTCTCAATTAAGACTTACATCGAATTTTTAGGATTTGACTCCATCCTCATGACACAAAGTGCATGAGTGATGGAGTCTCTTTGCAACTAAAAAAATGATTTGGGTGCTTCTATCCCACTGTATCCTCGAAATTTTTACCATCATCCTGGTCCAACTGGCACATTTTGGAAACAGAGGTCCTGGTACCGTATTGCACACAGTCGCAAATCTAGTACCGAAATAGAACAGAGCAGGTAGTACCGGAATAGCGCACGTCTTGGTACCAGAATAGAGTTAGTACCAGATCAAAACTGTCTTGAGTACCAGAACAGATTTGGTACCGGATTGCATGGTGTCTGGTAGTGTCGGATAGACTTCTCATAAATCAAACCATTAGGACTATACAAAATAAGACATTTTCAATCGAATCAATTTAAGAAAGTTAAACAAACATGCTTTAAATCAACAATTACCTCTTGTGGACATGACATAACTATTAGGCATGTGTTTTGGGGGGAATAGTCCTGTATAGCTTTATAACAGAGGAAAAAAGGCTTAGATATAGGGTGAGATAAGGCATTATCTATATCAAAATAGGGACTCAACATTTCCCCCATGGTGAAGGTGTTGCATGTCCTCATGCAATGTTATCAAAAATTGATGCCCAAAAACTTTCTGCATAGTTGGACCCTGCTCTATTATTCCTTAGATTGCAGGATGTTAACACCAGAAGATTCACTCTTCAATTCCTTCTTGATCACCCTAGTGTAATGGATCAATTGAAAGACCTTGTTAAATTTGGCAGAGACCTATGCATGCTGCTCCTTCAATTCTACATTCTCTTCTTTAATATGCCTGTCCAGTATCTTGTATTCTTCAACTTCGTGCTTCAATCTCTCAATTTCTGTTAATAATTTTTGTTCATTCAGGGAATTTTCTGGGCTTGGTGTGAGTACTTCCTTAGCTACCATTCTTCGAGCCCCTTTTTATTTTCTCAGACTTCTAAGAGCCTTTATTATCATTTTTCGTTTGCTCAAGGACTTGCCTGGACTCGGTGTGAATGCTTCCTGAGTTACCACCTATCGAGCTTCTTTTTCTTTCCTCAAATCCCTCAAAGTCTCTGTCACCATCCCTTCCATCTCACTTATTGTTACCAGTTCTTCTGCTTCGCTTGTGGTAGCTTCCTAGCCACTCCCTTTTTCTGGAAAAATTGGAATATCCATGGATTCCCTTTGAGGAGAAGGTGTGTTTGGAGTTGTCTCCTGTTTGACCATACTTCTGGTTGTCCTGCGTATGGGAAGCAAGACTTTCTTAAACTTGTTGATAGGGGTAGGGGTTTCTTCAAACAATTTCAATTTCTTATATTTATTAATAGGGGTAGATCTGGACACCTGTCCCTCCTGTGTTGACTTGAATTTTGTCTTGGGGCCTTGAGTTGTAAATTATAGGGTTTTCTTCTGTTGGCGAACCTGTCTTTCTATTTTGGATGATTGAGGTGTAGGCTCTGGAACTTGTGTCTCCTTCCCTTCTTGTTTATTTTCATTTTTGTTTTTCACTCTAGCGGTTGCCTTTAGTTCACTAACTAACTTTTCGGAAGGCTGAATAACTTCAGAAATACTTTTCAATTCCTTAGAGGATTTCAGAGGGGGTTTTACAGTTGGATCTAATAAAATCTCCTCCTTCTTTCGTTTCTTATTCTGTGATCATTGGTATTTAGGACGCAGGACTGAGCTAGATGCTTTAGCTTGTGAAAATATTTTCTTATTTTGTAAATGGAAGTCAGGGGTCTTTTCTATTCAGTTGGTTGGTTCTGATGGCACTTCCACAATTGTTTCAGAAACGCTGTCTGATTGACCACATGGTTCTGAGTCTTCTTCTCATCTTTTATTCTTTTGAGCTGAGGTAGGAATTACTCTCTGGAATTGAGTGGTTGTCTTATTTCTCGATATAACAGGTTCCCCTACGACATACTTTTCTATCACTGATTTCTCAATAGGCTGAGATGAGCTAGGCATAGCAGTGTCTTGTTCACCTCCTGATGTCATTTTTCTGTCTTTCTTTGCCTTTCTGCTTGAGCCTTCACTGTGTGTCCCTGCCTCCTGTGTCTTGACCGATTTGGATTTTTCTTGAGCAAAACTCTGTTGGAGTAACTGCTTCCAACTACCCCCTTGTGTTTTTAAAGAATGAACAACCAGAAGTTTGATTAAATCATGATGGTGAAGGATAGTCTTAGGTTTCTTGGAAATTGATCTCACCCCTCTTGCCATTTTACATAAAAAGTGGGGAAAATTAATCTGTGGTCCTCCCTCAAAATGTGATAAAAGATTTAAATGATAAATGAAGGTCACGACATACCTTCCCTCCCAAGTGAGGAATTTCTACAGACTTATGAGCATTGTCCAACATTCCTTCTTAATGTAGCTTCAAGGGATGCCTTTGGTCCAATCAAGGTTGTGATGTTCTGTCTTGAGGAATTTTTGACAGAGCTTTTTGTCAATGATCACTCTTTTAAATAATCTTTCTCCAACCATTGGGGGACCCGTAGCTTCTGCTATAGTGGCTTCTGTAATTGTTAACTTCATGTCTCCAAATTTCACATTTTATCCATCATATGTTTGCGCAAAGACAAGAGAAATTCCCTCGTGATGACCTTTAAATTTCTCCAAGAATGACACCCACCCTGCCTGTTCATATTTTTTCTTACAAGCTTGATATTCTGCTATTTCTCTGTATATTTTGAAATATGGGCTCATGCCTATCGACCCCCATGCTAGCTTAAACAATTATCTTGGGTGGATAAAGCACGGACAGAGGGTTGAGGGTTGAGTACCGGATGGGAAAAATATGCTAGGGATAGGGAGGCATAGGGTGACTATAGATGGTGTGTCAACAACAGTAAATAACTCTCATCTGGATGGCAGATCCAACCAAAAGAGAGTTTATTAATGGAAGTGTATATTACAATGGTCACATTGATACTCATGATGATATAGTGAGGTAGGTCAGATCTACTAACAGATTCGTGGGAAGCTTGGTGTCGAACGATATTCACGGAAGGATGTGGTAGTTATGATCAGGATTCGTGTATATGAAATCGACTGGGATCATTACTTGATATGTTGTGATTCATGTTTCTTGTCATTTCATATAGTACGACAACAAATCATAAGTTTATGGGTTTATTTATCGGATAGACAGAGGGAGTATGAGTTTGATTCGGTAAAAAAAAACATCATGACCTTGCACTCTTGATATTTTTTAGGGCACTTCCTCTTTACGAAAGTGTGGTCTAAATTTTTTACAGAGATTTATGAATAAACAGGGGTATGTCATAATCCAAGAGCAATTAGATGTTCTAAATTCATATTTAGTCTAATTTCTTTAAATAACACGAAAAAATAAAGTGTTGAATTTGTATGTCCTAGCACTAATAATTGGATAGCGACTTGGAAACATGATGAAAGTTACCCATCATATTCTTACCAGTACCAGATCATCTGAGCACCGGATCACCTGTGTGTAGAATTGGAAGTTGGTACGGGATCACCTAAGTACCGGATTACCTGAGTGTTGGATCACCTATGTGTAAAATTTGTAATTAGTACCGGAATAGCGCAGGGTCCCTTATTTTATACTAGATAGGATCTGGTACCGGATAGGAACAACGAGATGATTTGGTATAGTGATGGTACTTGGTACCAGATGATCATAGAGGTGATCATTGATGCGAGATAAGCACAGGAATAAACATTTTTCTGGTGCTTAAAAATCTTGACACCGATTCTGGTGACAGTGATTTGTAGGAATAGCTAGTGTTCTATGATCAAATTCGACTGGAAAACTATGTAGTTGCCAAAGTCTATAAAGGAACGATGCAAGAAAGCTTTGCAACAGGAGGGTCTTCTATAATGACTAGTGACTGGGATGACAATACTCCTTTTCTTCTGGAACCTAGGTGACCATGCTTTTGCTGGCATTTCCTTTTTTATTACAATAACAATAATAATCCTAAATACTACTTTTCTGTGAATTTTTATCGAGCCCAGATTAGTTAATGATCGCCGGTATTTTCAATTTTACAGAGTCTGAAAAATTAAAGGAAACTCTCTATACTGTCCCGTGGATTTTTATCGAGCCCGGGCTAGTTCCTACTCGTCGATATTTTCAATTTTAAAGAGTTTGAAAAACTTCAAGGAAACTCTCTATACTATCTCGTGGATTTTTATTGAGCCTGAGATAGTTCCTACTCGTCGGTATTTTCAAATTTAAAGAGTTTTAAAAACTTAAAGAAGACCCTCTCTGGTAGTTGTCCTCCTTATTTGTTTATCTACATGGGAACACCACCATTTTTTTTTCTTTTGCCTTTGTTAGTTACACCCCCAAAAAAAATAAAGAAAAAATTCATCTCATGACACACCTATGTACGGAAAATGGATTTATACAATTTGAACTTACTATGGTAGGTCAACGGAAGGAGAAACCCTCTTGCTTACCAGTTGCATTTCAGAAGTATGGAGAACATTTTTGACAAAATCCTCCTTTGACAGAGGTTTGTGATAAACCTTCAGTAGATGCCCATTTACAACAAGGGAAGTCTGATTTTCATCAATGGTATTTATCCTTACTGTACCATTGTCATAGACTGTATCAACCTCATAGGCCCCCATCCATCTGGTAGACAATTTACCTTTAAATTTTTTGAATATGCTATCATATAGGAGGGCCCAATCACCTGGCTGGAAGGACTTCGTTTTAATGTACTTGTCGTGCCATTTGGTCCTTTGCTCTTGTATCAGGGTGGTTCTTTGTAGATCATCCTGTCTTATCTCATCAAGCTCATTCAATTGTAATAGCCATTGTTTTTTAGCTTCATTCAGGTCCATTCCCAATTCCATGGAAGTTCGGAAGGTCTTTACCTGAAACTCTATGGGCAGTAGTACCTGATTTCCATACACCAAATCATAAGATGTATGGCCTATTTTATTTCTCTAGTCTGTCCTATAGGCCCACAAGGCCTCAGGAAACCTATCATCCCAGTCTTTGTGATGCAACTGAACAATCTTAGTGAGGATGGCCTCTATCACTTTGTTGGTTGATTCCACTTGGGCATTGGCTCGGGGGTGATAGGATGAGTACTTTTTGTGTTTGATCTTGTATTGTTCGGTAAGAGCCTTGACCAAATTTGAGGTGAATTGTTTCCCTTGGTCAGTGACTATTTCCCTAGGTACCCCGAAATGAGTGAAAATTTCCTCAAAAAGAAAGTCTACCACAGATTTTTCATTGGCTGAATACAGAGTCTTGGATTCTACCCATTTTGTTACATAGTCTGTGCAAACTAATATGTACTTTTTCCTGTGGAACATGGGATTGATAGGTCCTACAAAATCTAAGGCCCATTTTTCAAAGGGTTCAATTACTACTTGGGCTTGGAGTGACATTTCGTCGATTATTGTAGGTTTTCCCATTCTTTGGCAATCATCGCAGCTGGCCACGTATTTCTTTTCATCTTTGAAGATGGTTGGCCAATAATAGCTAGACTGTAGGATTTTGTATACTTTCCTTTTGTCAGCAAAGTGGCCTCCACATGGGCCATCATGGAAAGCTATGAATATATCCTACATTTCATCTTCCCGGACACATCTTCTGATTACCAAATCAGGTCACGTTCAGTATAGGGTATCCTCATGCCACATATAATTGGCACTTAGCTAAATAATTCTCTATTTTTATTTCGATTTCATACCTTGAGGCAACTTGCCGATTACCAAATAGTTAGCTACGTCTGCATACCAAGGGGTGAAAGTAAAAATGGAAAATAAATTCTCATCCGGAAAATCATCATCTACTAGAACTGTCACCTGTATGGATAAGCCTAGACAAGAAATCAACAACCAAGTTATCTCTTCTAGGCCTATCTATAATAGTGATATTGAATTCTTGTAGCAACAACAACCATCTAGTTACTATAGCATTTGTAACAGGTTTATTCATTAAAAATCTGATAGCTGAGTGGTCAGTGTGCACAAAAACTTTGTTTCCTGTTATATAATGTCTAAACTTGTTGATAGCATGTACTACTGATGATTTTGTTTTTTTATGTGATAGTATAGTTTGCTTCAGCACGTGAGAGGTTCTTACTAACAAAGTATATAGCACAAGGAATCTGCCCTTCCCTTTGTCCTAATACAACTCCCAAAGTGGTATCTGAGGCGTCTGTGCAGATATGGAAAGGAAGGGACCAGTTTGGACCTCTCAAAGCAGGGGCACTTGAAAGTTTTGTTTTTAAGATTTCAAAGAAGATTTGGCATTGCTCATCTCAACAGAATTCCACATCTTTTGCTAGTAGTTTGAAAAGGGGGGCAACTAGGTTTGTAAAATTTTGAATAAACCTCCTATAGTAGCCGACATGCCCTAGGAAACTTTTGATTTCCTTTTTTGAGCTAGGGATCTTAATTTGGGAAATAATGTCGATTTTGGCAAGGTCCACTCTTATTCCTGTACCGGAGATGTGGTGACCTAGAACGATTCCTTCGGTAAGATGTTGGTTACTATAATTGCTTAATTGATTTAAACAATCAAGTGATACATAAATTATCAACCCAGGGAAGTCTTTTATTTCAAAGATAGCCACGCACTGCATATGCTCAATTCCAAAAGCAACTTAGTGTTGTAGTAAAGAATCTTATACTAATCACACTTGCTTGAATAATCTGAAGCTCTGAATTAAATCACAGGAAAGTAACTCCCCTATTGCAATTCTTTAAAGATCAATCTAAGAATCCTGGATTACATTAAAATAACACTTGNNGAGAACAATACCCTTACTCTCAAATAGAGACTTCAGTACTAATACTCTTTCATGAAAACAGTAATGCAGACAACAATTAACTCTATCTAATAGAGAACAAAGCCACCTAGTTCCTTTCTTTCTAAGCAGGAGCCTTGAGCCTTATTTATGTTTTAGCACACTTGTGAGGTTGAGGTTTACAGAGAACAGAGAAGTCTGATCCCTTCCTTTCTGAGCAGGGATCCCTAACCTAGTTTCTGGCTAGTACCAATAGAAGTCTACAGAGAACAAGATGCTTTGGTTCTTTCATTTCTGAGCAGGAACCCTTAACCCAATCCCTGGTTAACACACTTTCAGAGGTAAATGAAATCTACAATAGACAAGGTGTTGTGATTCCTTCCTGTCTGAGAAGGAACACTTTAACCAGATCTCTAGCTAGCACACTTGAAGCAGTAAATGAAATCTACAGAAGATAAGGTGTTGTGATTCCTTCCTATCTGAGCAGGAACCCTTTAA